>JAUZNJ010034994.1:0-12454 GCA_034780135.1 Jordanella pulchra
AGCCGAGTGTTTGCTATCTGATGGTATCACAAAGCCTCCTGAGCTTCAAGCTTCCCTAGTGATCTCCTCGTGTTTAGCTTCTGCTAGAAACTAATTCCTTGTGTTTTTCTCCTCGTTGCCTTTAGGTTCTCTCTGAAAGTCTGGATTGCCGTCTGCTCCTGGCTTTCTCCTTCCCTCGTGACTTCGTGGTGTTTACCCACTGGATGCCCGAACTCTCAGTCCCTTCTGTCGTTGTTCACCTGGATCTTCAAAGCCCTTCTACTGGCAGCATAACCGTTCCTGGAGTCTCCATTCAATCTGAGCCGACCTGTCCGTTTCCCACCGCTCTCCTTCATTGCCTCTGGACACACACTGGATACTAAGACCCTGGACACCAGAACCCCCCCCCCCCTCTGATGACCATTCAACTCCCTCCTACAGTAAGAACAACCTGAAACGTTCTGTCACTGAGTTTTCCCACGTGCTGTGAACTCACCAGTCTGCTTTCTCTCTCAGTGACAGTTCCTACTGGTTTGTTTCCCCCTGGACCTGGCTTTGGTCTCGCTAACCAGTCTCATCTTCTCAATAAATATCTTAACTTGAAAACACTTTTCTGTTTTGGTGTTCTGCATGGGGGTTAGACAGCTCAAAAACCCCAACATGACAACTTTTTCAGCAAAACAATATTTATTTAAAAAATCTTGAGTGGTATAGAATAAAGGTATTATTCTTAGTGAGAATACATACACATTACATAAAAAACTGATTCATAAGGTTTTACTGGTACAAAATCCATGAATATTTACTTCAAGTTAAAATGTTAATGTGTACACGTAAGGATGCTGAGGTGGATTCATGTGAGACAGAGCTCAGGTGCTGCCAGATTGTAGCTGCACTCTTATAGCTCTGGGAAAAGGCTTCTTGTCAGTGCAACATTATCTGGCTATTCCCCAACAAACTAGTTATCAATTTTTAGCAATTTTTCATCTGAAAAAAAAATCTAGAATACTGGGCTAATAGATATACAGCTTTTAATCTCTTTAACCCATGTCTTTAATAACAGTGAAAAAAGATCATAGGGGTCTTTCTCCAGTGAGAAAAAATCTAAAATGATTGCAGGGTCCTGAATATTTATTCCAATGTATATCAGACAACATTCAGTAGCCAGGAAAAACAAACATGGTACGAGTTTTTGCATCATGCTTGCATCTAAAGCATCATTTCACCATCTTACCATTTCTTATATTGTGGAAGATAGCTTTTGACAATGAAAAAAAAATTACATGTCATACTTTATATAAAGATATGCTTTGTTTTAGAATGTTTTGTAACTGGGTGACCATTTTTGTCCCAATATCTCATTAACACCACCTTACCACTGTCCCATAGACATGAACCAAACCAAAGTGTTTTGTCTTTTGAGTCATTAAGCTGGTAATAGTGGATTAATTAGTGTGCTGTAGCACAATAACAAACAATAAATAATGCAGTCTTCAAAGTGCTCCTGCAAAACTAAGTAACACCTTAAATCACAAATTTAAGATTTAAAGTTTGACATGAAAAGAGAGACATGAATCAGCTGCCTCCACCAATCTCTGGAAGGAGTTTTAGCAGCATACTTTATGTAAAGTCTAATATAGAGTAGATTACATACCAAAGGTGTGCAAGAAATTATGGAATATGCCTTGGACTCCCACTACCACCCCCTACATGGTAGTAGGACCACCACTGAATCTTGTGGTTGGGTCTCAGAGACAAGGGAGGAAATAGGGGTAGAGGAAATTATCCGATTCTGGTTTTAATGAAGCTA
This sequence comes from Jordanella pulchra, assembly GCA_034780135.1. Taxonomy (NCBI): domain Eukaryota; kingdom Metazoa; phylum Chordata; class Actinopteri; order Cyprinodontiformes; family Cyprinodontidae; genus Jordanella; species Jordanella pulchra. The sequence goes on from JAUZNJ010034994.1 coordinate 1,790, forward strand.
ATCAGACCTGTGCTAAGAGTTTAAGTGTTGCCCAAGGTGAGTGAAAGCAAAAAGACAGTCGAACAATGTGCATGGAGAGAAATGCTTTTGTGTGTGAAATATGGAGATTTTCTCTTTTTTTATAATCAATGTAGATATTTTAATTGAAGGCTTAATAAATATATTTTTTAGATGTGCAAACATAAAATCTGTATTATTCTAATAATAGAGATTAAAGATAAAACAGACTGCAGGGTTTGCATCATGGATTTGTTTTATTTCTGATGCAATGAAAACTATCTTTTTTTATAAAAATGCATTTATTTATATCCAGAGTTTACATGCATGCATGGATGGATAAAAGCGAAGTTAGAGGATGTTTAGGAAAATGCATTTCTTTCTGCTCATCGCTGGAAAAAAAACACTTAATACGGTCTAGTAAACTAGAACCATATGCCTCTTTCTTCTCCAGGCATTCTCTTTCACCACCCTCTTTTCCATGAGAAACGTATAAATATTAAGACCAATAAACACATGTGGTTAGTCATAAAGCTGGAAATGCACCCCACCAACTCCTTCTCTCTTTTTTACACCCCCAGCTTTGACCTCCTCACCCATGGTTCAAACCCATGAGATCAGGAAAGAGAGAAAACAAAAATTGGAACCGGCACAACAACAAAAACCAAGAACAAAGAAAGTTGTAGGGCTTTGGGAAACTTGACTTAATTCCCTGTGCATTGAAAGCAAATGAGAAGATGGACAAGCTGGTGACAGAATATAGAGTGGTTAGTTTTGTCGGCGTGGGCATGTCTACCCATCATATAATCGCACAAGAGATGATGAGCAGAAACATGGGAAGTCAGTATTGGAAACCCTAGTGGGTTTAGAGACACATGTCCATTTGCAAAGTGTTTCTCCTTGCAGACCATTCCATCGACAGACTCTCTACTTTCTTATATGACTTTGTCTCTTCCCATCTTTCAGACCAATTATTCTAATTGTTTGTGCTTGAGGGGTTGTTATCTTCTTGGGTGTTATACTAAAATGACTTGCAGCTGGATCATGTACAGCTCAATCTGTAACAGGTGCTAGGATCTGTGGGGAAAGAGTAAACAATGGCAGCTAAGCCCTGAGCTCTGTCAGGCAGAGTGTCTTGGATGGGAAACAGTCAGAGTTTAAAGCCCAGGTGATTCTCTGAGAATCATTTATGCATCTGTGATCTCTTAGATAGGTTTTATAGTTTTAAGGGATATGATATTCTAGTAACAAAGTTGTAGAAAAATTACAGCTTGAAACTGTTTGAGGTGTATAAAATAGTGATGTTAACATTCTGACTCCCCTAGCCTGTTTTCCAGGGGTCACATGACTGTGTCACATGACTCAGGCCAGTTTTTATCCTTGTGGTGCCTGGGAGGCATCCAAAGCCAGAGTGGCCTCACCACATTTCCCACAGCTGTCTGGGGAATGGACTGCGGTGTTGAAGGTATGTGTGAGGCACAACACTGAAGCACTGTGGTTGTCTTAGGATAAAAGCACAGAGAAATTCCCCAGTTTCTAAATACAAGCTCAGTTCAATACTGTCTGTGGTGACCACACCCAGGCAAGCATGTATGGACAATAATGTCGGTGTCTCTTGCAGTTTGTATTTTTCTAGGCCACTGAACATTAAGTACTTATTTGATATGATGATTTGCTATCAAAAGAAAGGAGATGTATTTCTTTTCTTATTTTCAATGACTAGAAGTTTACTTTTTGCTCATTTATAATCAACAGAATACAGGTAATTTAATCTAGAGAAGCCTCTTATTTTGTGTAAATACATATTATTAAGATTTTAAGTACTCTTGTGTGATAGGAAGACAATTTTATAACCTCTGAATCTATTGATAGTGTCACACATGGGGATTTTTTGTCTCAGACAAACACAAAAGTTCATAATTTTGCAAATGATGGAAAAGGATACCTTGGTTTCAACTTTTTTGTAAATCTCCATTGTGTGATGTGAAAATGTATGTTCCTGTTCTTTTGGATCTACATTTTGCTGCAGTTGCAGTTAAGTCTTTTTTGGGTATGTGTGCCAGGTACACACTTCTAGAATCTATTTACAATATTGGAAATCATTTTGAAGAAAGTTGCATGAGGCCCAGGATAGGGTTAGGGTTAGATAACCCCAACTATTAAGTACTTATGGTCTTAACTTCAACTGGACAGTTTTAACCTATGCTTTCACATTTAGCTGATGTCCATCTAGAATGTAAACCATGATCCCTGTCTAAAGTCGTTTGCCTCTAAAATGCTTTTCTTCCACTATTGTCCTGTTTTCATTTTTCTACAAACTCTGGACAGCTTTTCTATCCTTGATGAGGAAATGTATTCCCATAGCATAATGTAGCCATACCCAGGTTTTTTAATGACAACAGTTTTTTCAGGTTGAGGTGTTAGTTTACCACTTCATGACTCATGACTAACTTTAAATTGCTTTAAATTGCTTTCCTCCAATAAAGGATTTCTTCTTACTACTTGCATAGCAGCTCCTACCACCTGTCCTTAGCTCCTATTCCTTCACCTTTTGTGGGGTCAACAGTAAGAACACTATTGTGGGAAGAAAAGGAAGTCCGAACTGGTGCACTGAATCCAGTTTTCAGCCATCCAGAAATCATTAGGCAGTGAATGATGCTTGTCAAGTTCGGACTAGGGTAAAAGAAATACAAAAACACATGACACACAAGTGTAATAAAGGAATAGTGCTCTCCATTAATAAACCCAAAAACATATGAAGTTATATATGTTTGAATTTGCCTCTAAAAGCAGGGTTTATGAGCCCTGGTGCTGAAGGCCCACTGTCCTTTGTGTTTGAGATGTGTCTATACTCAAGCACGCCTGATTCAAATGATTGCATTACCTCCTTGGCAGCAATCAAATTCTGCAAAAGCCTTTTCATTTAGTTCAGGTGTGTGGAAGCAGGTAAACACCTGTAGGTGTCAGGTAAACATGTCAGGTAAACACCTGACATGTAGGAGAGTAGGCCCTGAGGACCAGGGTTAAGAAAGTCTGGCTCAGAGTACATATGAAGAAATAATGTATTTTTGTCAAATTTTGTGGGGTAGGCTATGCCTGTCTGTCCTGTCACACAAATTCATATAGCCCCCATGGGTCAGATAAGAAGCTCAGGAGGTCCATACACTGAACTATGATAGGAAGCTTCCAAGCACTATAGTGACAGCACTAATCACGGTGACCGATGGTGTTTGCTTTGGACTGTCTTCAGGCTTTCAGACATCAATATGCAGTGGATGATGCTTGTCAACTAGTGCAAACGGGATACAAAAACACAAGTTACTCACATGTAGCAAAGGGCTAATGCTCTCCATTAGTTAACCCAAAAACATGTGATTTGATAAATTCGGATAGACCCATGTACTAATCAGCTAGTTAAGTGAAAAGGATGAAGTAAACTGGTAGAGTTTACTTTTTTACTTTTTGGGCCTGGTTAGCGCCACCCCAACATTTTCATTTACCCAGCCACCACTTGGAAAACTTTCTTGATACTCCTGCTAGTGAATCAAATACACTTAGAAAAAGAAGTACTGTACATTTATTGTGTTTGAGTGCCTGTTAGTGTACTACATCGTAGACATTTTTCAACAGTAAGCAATCAGAATTGAGGAAGAAAGTTTAGCAGTAATATTAGATATTAGTGTCCCAACTTGTCTTTACTAGTAGTTATAAGGCTCTTGTAGGCATCTCCTACCATTTTACTGGACTGTTCTGACCTCTGTTTACTTTATAACTGCTGGATCTTAAAGTCTCTTTTGATCTCTAACTTCATATGTGTTCTCCTGCTGCATACCAAGATACCCACACTGTGATGTGGGCCAGTGTGTTAACCAGGCTAGAGGCTTAAATGTGTGTATTGGCACATTGGTGTACACTGCATTTGTATCATTGTACAAATATATGTGAAATACCACAGAGGCCAAATCACAGTTATTTTAGAAATCCTCCTTTCCATATGAAGGACTGCACAAGAAAAGACAAGAATGAAAAACATAACAAACAGCATCCAAACAGAGGCCACAGGCGAAGTCTTTTGAGGAACAGCATTCCGGTTGGTCACCAAGGAATGTGGAATGAGTGTGTGTCACAGCAAACCTGCGTTATCAGTTCATTTTGCCGCTCTGAACTTCCAAACAATGGCAGTCCAAGAAGTGGCCATGCAGACCAGCCTTAAACCACATTGAATAATTCTATCTCTCTTTTTCCTTTTGAAATCAGACAAAGAGTCCGACCTGTGGTGTTTACTGACGAAAGAACACTGCTAAATGAAGCTGTGGTTCACCAATCTGTAAATATGGCCATTGCCAGCCAAATTGTTCCCCTTGTTGACAGCGGTTTTTGGCCTGAAGTCGAGTCTTACCCGAAGAACACAGGCTTCCCTTGGGGGTGGTTTGCAACCCCGATAGGGGGTAGTTAGACTAAATAGACAATGCCTATCCAAAGCCATAAGAGAACTGGCACAGGAAGGAAGGGAGGGAAAGAGATAAATGGATGCACCCAAAATAAAATGAACATGCAGAAAAAGAATGTTTTTATATCAGAGCTCAACCAATACACTCCTTCCTCTGTGTTTTTAGAATTCCTGGGGATAGAGAGTATCTCTTGGTAACATAAACAACGCTCTCCAGCATTTGGCACGAAAACCCTAACATAACTGAATATGGAATAAAGCTACTGATCTTCTAAAACTCCAACTGGGGACTACTGAGCCGTCTCTACCTGCCTATTCATTGGTTGGAAGCTCTGGAAAAGCTGTACACTAAAATAATTGCAGGACTTTAAAGCTAAAGAGCATATGTAGTTTTATGTTGCAACCAATACACATTTTTGCCATTTTTTTGTGTGAAAAAGATACTTATCAGATTTAAAAATTATTATGCTTATGCAGCCCCATTAATTAATTACACTAACAAGTTTGGCATTTGGAAAATTATATGGGTATCCCAGTTTAATATTGGTATCGATATCCAATATAAGCAAGCTGACGGAAACGCTTCTTTTTAAGTAAATGTGACCCATTGGTGAAAATATTTTTGTCAGTCATTCTTCTACCTATGTTGTTGACTTCTTCTTCCGTTTAATACCACTTTATCAAGTCTTTCCTATGATTCCACGCTAGAAAATAAGTAATAAAATATGTATGACTAATACTGATTTGATATTATGCCAATATAAAAGCTAATTATGATTACCTGATCTTTAACCTTTGGAAATAATAATTTGAAAATATTTTATTAATCCCAAAAGAAGAAGAAATGTTATTACATTTGTTGTAGATGCTGATGAAGACTTAAGGAAGAAACCATGGGTTAATAAACCCACTAAGCGCATCAACATAATCTATAGCAAGTATAATTCAGATGCTCTGCTGTTAAGCAGTCCAGTCCACAAACTTTGTTATTTCCAAGCTCCAGTATGGTTTCATAAACATAAGTAGCACAAACTACTTTACTCTCATTTTCAATGACACTGACAATCACCTTTTTGCAGAGTTAAATAATTCACTGTAATGTCTGCACTACAAAGCTGCAGCATTTTCTGGGCCACATACTCATATGTTTGATGGCAGTGGAGTTTTAGCTTTGTTCATAACTTTGACCTCATTTCCAAATTTATAATATTCATTACCCTGAAATCTTCTAGCAAAAGAATCTGCTCTCCTAGTATTTTCATTTCTTTAAAAGTACTCAAGTGCATTCTTAAATCTGAAGATAGTAGATTTATTAAGATTAAACAATGATCTCTGTTTTTCGACTTCACGCCACATTTTAAAAGCTTCTCTATCATCAGTATATTGTTCAGGTTATAATAAACTAATTCCATCCAGGTTATAATAAAGTTATTTTACCCCTTCGGTTTCTGATGAGTTACACTATTCATATCCTTTTATTAATTGTGGTAATATTTATTTACTTTTTGAAAGGACTACAAACTGCTTTAACTACTTCAGATTGACACAAGATTAAACAAAGTACCCTTCCATCATTGCCTAAGATAATAAGTTATTTTAATGTGTAAAAGCCTTTCGTTGATCTTAGGCCACAAGGAAATGATCAGTAGGTGTCGGTAAGCATCTGTTTTTTAAACCTACGAGGAAGAAGCAGAGCTCTGCATTGAATTAAGGCAGACTGGCTGTATTCGAATGTCTAACCCCCAGTTAGACTGAAGTCTATATAAATATACTGAACTGAATTGGATTACATTGTTTGGTACCTAAAGTTCGATTCCAAACATTTTTGTATTTTACGTTTATCTTTATTTTTCTGTTCATTATTAATGGTTTATGTTTAAAGAATTTTGTGATTTTAGAATTGTTTTATTTGTCTGGTATCTCTGTGTTTTCATTGCTAAAACGTTTTTCTAACATATATTTCTTTTATGTTCCTCTTTTTAAACCTGCACTGTCTGGCAGTGTGGCATTCAACAGTGTATGTTTCTTTTAGGCTTAATCATTTTTCAATGTTTATTTTTCACATAGTTTGATCATCTGTGTGTTTTTTTAACCTAAGTTTTACTTTTTTTAAAGCACTTTCTGTATTGTTCGTAGGCACAGTAACTGATATTACTGATGTTACTGATATTTCACATGTTTTTATTTTTAACACCTAATGTGTCTAACAGACCTAAAGAGCGATTTCCTTGTTATTGTTCATAGAGAACTACAACAAAACCACAAAATCAGGAAATTAAGAGCGCAGAGACAGAGGACACTCTGATTTTATTGAGGAAAAGGTGCTCCTGACCAGGATAGCTCTCGAGAGAATTTTACTACTGTAACAGAAACAAAGGTTGAGTAAACTCTCTTTCTTAGGCCTTTGTTGCCATGTTTCTCCTAATTCTTTATCTAATAATGAATAACCCACATATTGGAGCAATAATCCTCTTTTATTTTGGGTGGATGTTTAACACATACACACAAGCTCCAGCTTAAGATTCATCTGTTCTAGGTGCAAGAACAAACAACAAGAGGTCCACTGGTGTCCAATGCTTACAAGGAAGTTTCCAAAAATCTGACTATTTAAACGAAAAGGATAGATTTTGGAAACCTCTAAAAAAATATATTTTAAATATATACATTGATAGGCATACCTAATCATTGTGCAAGCTTTGTCAACTTCATAGAGTTATATGTGCAATCCAATAGCAACACCAGCAGAAATAAGTTGGATACATAATCCAATTGTGATTTAAAGTTTGCTAATTTCCTTTAACATATTTAATTTGCAGATTACATTAAAACACAGATCTACTCAACAGTGACTCATCTAACAAATAGCATATATTATGACTTTCATATTGCAAGAACTGAAAAGCATTAAAACTATGTACCATGTAAACTACTATATCATAGATTAAAAACAGTATTTATTGAAAAAAAGGTAAGCCAAGCTAAACCAATTAGGGCTATGAATCATGGATTATTTTTATTATAGTGCAACAGAAATAAGTCTGAAAGAAAAAGCTTCAGGGGCAGGAAAAGAAAAACAACTGGATGTCATAATGGCAATCTAATCACCTCACATCAGTCCATTTGACCAACCTTTTCTCTAACTTATTCTTTGGTCATTACAGGAAATAAAAGTGAGCAATCTAACTAGCTTCCCTCACTCTCTCTTTCTTTATCTCAGTTCAATTCTCTAACTTGTACCGGCTTCCAATGTTTATGCATTTACTGAGATGGCTGGCGGGATTGTCAGAGAAAAAGGAAGGTTTATTTTTTTTTCTTTGCTCTTTTCCTTTTTTCCCCTGTGCAATCTCTTGCCTTCAGAAACCATTAATGCCCATTCAACATCAACATCAAGGCACAGCTTTGATGTCTATTCTGGCAACAGACTCCTTTCTTTCTCCGCTGCCTGCTGCTCTCGCTCTTTCTCTCCTCCTTCTCCCTATCCCCCTTTATCCCTTCCACTTCCCCCTGCTCACTCTTCATGGTTTACTGTACAATCAAATAATTAAACGGATTGTCGAGCAAATGATTTTACCTGGCAATTAAATATGCAAAGTGAGGCGACAGGCGGTGCATGAGAAGACGATTAAAAAGGGGGCCCACTGCAAATCTACAAAGGCTTCAACAGCACAATAGGCAGCCGTCCCTGCCTGCTTCATGCACTGGCTTAGCTCAGGGAGCGTCTGGTGCCTCTTTATACCCATTTCACATGACCATGTTTACAATAGCCCCAACCTTGCTATGGCAATTACAAGGCGATGCAAGAGGAATAAAAGGCACCATTAGAAGAAAAGACAACAGTGAGGGTTGCAAGGTTTGGGGCATCAGAGGAAGAAATCCAAGTCAGATTTATGGCATAAATTTCTACTGTTCTTTAAAAAATCAATGAATTCTGCTCTTCAAATTCTGAATTTAAGGGTCAAGTTTCTGCAAAGCTGGGAACATGTTCATAACCTGTGCTGGACCTGAAAAAAAAGCCCCTATTAGGACTGGGGTATTATGTAGGCACTGGTAGAGGAGGTTGTAGGACAATAGTGGAAGGGTAAATTTCCATCCATCAACACTTCAGTGAGGAAAAATGGAGAGCAATTTTCCCTAGATGGGTTGTCTTTTTAAAGCTGGCACTCACAAGAGTCTGTAGAGGGAAAGAGGAACTTTATGTGGCACACCTTTAACCTGATTGTTCAAGATACCTTAGCTGCTTCAGCCTCATTAAACCCCCCTCATTGCCAACTTTAAGCACAGCTTATTTGATTTTAGGGCTTGCAGACTATGTAAAGCAACAACAACTATCTAGTAAAATCTTGCTGCTCTTAGCTTCAATGAAGCCAAAAAGGAATCGGTTAGATGCTTATTAAAATAAGCAAAAACAAACTTTAGTTTTAGAATTTTTTATATGAAAGGTGTAAAGAGCTTGGATGAGACTGCTTCCCCTCTTTATTTTTCAAGTGTTCTCATTTTTAGGGAATAGAAGATAGAATACAAAAATAAAATCTGGGCGGCATAAGCTCATCCGTAATGGCTGTTTGAATCTTGTGATGTGGCACTGGGGCAAACTGTTTTTTTTTCCCTCTTTATCAAATTGGTTTGAACTGAAATGTACAAGCAAGTGCATCTATATACTGCAGGCATCATCATAGTCTACAGCGCTGAATTTTTTCCATGGTGTTAAATGATTTTTTTTCCCACTGCTGATAAAAAGCCAGATAATTGAAGCAAACATGCAGAGGCCCTCTGATAGCAGAGGCAGGGTGCTTCATTAATGTTTGTGTTGACTTACAGAGAGTAACGCTGGCCCTCATTGCTCTTTAATAGCACCAATTAGCACCATGGCTTCATTTCCATGCTTAATGTCTCCCGTTTAAGAGTTGAGAAATGAGCCTGCAGAGAAAATCACTAAATGATTCTTGTCTTTTTATAGAAAGATATTTTGTCTCGATCTATGTTGATTATTGTTCAGCATGTTTGTCATTGTGTAAACTGTTATCTACAGCAACTACCAAAAGTATTGGCACCTATGGTAGGTAACTGCTTGACGTCTTAAAATAAAATGCCCTATTCTACTTTCAAAATCTCCTAAGTCATTATAAAAATATAAGGTGGGACTTCTGCCAAAAGGACACACGCAATAAATATATAACAGAGCAGTTTTATAATGCACATGCATGTAACCTACTTTATACAGAAATTGCTAAACATTTTATTCATAGAGACTTATACTAAAAGGTCTTTATATTTCACATGCTAGTTGACTTTTTTCAAACCCGTAGCCTCTCTCTTACTCACATGCAAGGGCAGTTCTAGCCTTTTTAGCATTATCGGCAAACAACCGCCACTGGTTTTACGCATGAAAAGTGGATCTTCATTTAATTAGACACTAACTGTTTAAAGGAAATCCAATAACACTTGTTTTTGTTTTTCCATTTCGCTTTTAAAAATAGAGCAATGAATGAACACAAAAGTATATGGATCTTATTTATTGCATGCGTGCCCTTTGGTATAATAAAAGGATTTTTAACAAATAAATTAAACAAATTCTAATCTTCACATTTATTATTTGGGAAAACATCCATTTCATTTTTTTATGAAGAGCAGCTGCTGCCTCAATTGTTACTGTTACCCCTAATAGTCTCTTTAAGAAAGCGAATTTTAAGTATCCGATTGTATTACAATTTTTTTGTTTCTTCTAATAGGTGATAAATACATTTCTGTGTCTTTGGGTCAACTATATATAACACAGACTGCAAAAAACTATGAGGAGGAACAATCCATATCTGTCTTGTCACCAAACAATGAGGAAGATGGGGATTTTTTTTTTTTACCGCCTGTGCAGCAGAAAACGCGCATACTTGTTCAGTGCTCATATCCAATGCAAAGTGCAAGCGGGATCCCAGGGGAACTACGGGCACCGTGAAAGCTTAAACAACAGGTTTAAAGTTGACCAACTTGCCTGTTGCAACTGCACTTACATTCAAAACATATTCAAAACATGTATATATTTATATATAATCATAATCACTCTCTCACCCTTATAGGGTGGTAGCTGTATCCTCCTCAAGCTCGGGTCTTTTACTAGAGACCTGGGAGTTTGATGGTTCTGCGCAATATCTTAGCTGTTCCTAGGACTGCGCTCTTCTGGACTGAGGCTTCAGATGTTGTTCCTGGGATCTGCTGGAGCCACT
>JAUZNJ010034995.1:0-12454 GCA_034780135.1 Jordanella pulchra
CAGCTTCCACAATAGAAGGCATGTCGGTGGGATTGAGGAGGTCTTCGAAGTATTCTGCCCACCGACCCACAACATCCCAAGTTGAGGTCAGCAGCACACTATCCCCACTGTATACAGTGTTGGTGCTGCACTGCTTCCCCCTCCTGAGACCACGGATGGATGACCAGAATCGCCTCGAAGCCGTACAGAAGTCTTTCTCCATGGCCTCTCCAAACTGCTCCCACACCCGAGTTTTTGCCTCAGCAACCACCCGAGCCGCATGCCGCTTCGCTCGCCTGTACCCATCAGCTGCTTCCGGAGTCCCACAGGCCAAAAAGGCCCGATAGGACTCTTTCTTCAGCCTGACGGCTTCCCTCACCGAAGGTGTCCACCAACGGATTCGAGGGTTGCCGCCGCGACAGGCACCGACAACCTTGCGGCCACAGCTCAGATGAGCCGCCTCGCCAATGGAGGCACGGAATACGGTCCACTCAGACTCCATGTCCCCCACCCCCTCCGGGGGGACCATACTACATTCCTCTATTTTTAGAGAAATGTGCATATTTGCGAAGATTCTGTTGTAGCATAGTCTCTCGAGGTATTGAAATTCTTCAATACACCAGGGCAAAATTTGTTTTCTGAAAAAAAAAGGAATAAATAAATAAGCAAATATAGATAAAATAAATAAACATAGAAAATCTACTCTCTTAAAAAACAAAAACTTTCAGCTTTTATTCTCTGGTAACCTTTCTTCAAATTTAAGTTTAAGCTAAATGATGCAAATAAAAAGAAAAACAATATTTTGAGTTCAATACTTTGTTGTGAAATTCATAACTAATGGCTGGGGTGAGAATAATGAATGGACAAAGGTGATCAATAGATGCTTTAACCAAATATGAATTCAGGGATCTGTGCTCCTTTGCAAACGGTTCTTCAAATAAAGACAAAGATTTAATTTAACTGTTATTTATGTAAAACAAAGCCTGGCATTTTCAATTAAGGCATTCAAAACTATTTGAGTTGAAATTTATAGACATTTCAAAATGCAGGACAAGTCATGCAGCAGTGCCCTGAGTCAAAACAGATCACTGCAGAATAAAAAAGGAGTTAAAGGGTGGAAAACTTTTTTAAAGTTTCAGTTAAGTTAAAAATGAAACAAAACTGATTAGGTGTTGTAACCTACCAATCTGTTTTCCTCCTTTGAGTGTGGAAGGTTTTGTCTTCATTGTGTGTCTGTCCTTGCCTGTTCTGTTCTACTCTTTGCCTACATTAGGGCCTCTATAGTACCTTGATTTTGAAACTTTTCCTTTATATGGGATATCTCCATTTAAATAGTATGCTATGGATGACCAGAGGCTGTTGAAATAGGAGCCAAGTTTGCAGTTTTAAAATTAAACAGCACTGTGAAAAAAGTCCAAATCGAGACCTTATTTCGGGTAAACAAATGACCCATTCTGAGAACACTGCATCTCTATATAACTTCAGAAAAAATACTTACTTTTATCAATAAGGAATAAGTACAGTCTACATCAAAGAGTGTGCAACCTGTTGCTCTGAAGCTGCAGGTTGCACACACAAGACTGATGCTTCTCTCACTGGAATAAAGTGCTACTTATTTTGTGTTTGCACTAGTGGGTGTTTGTGTGCATTTGTGTGAACTTAACTTGTGGCAGGCCTCCCAGGAAGCAGCGTACTGGCACTGTACTTTTCTAATGAGTCTATCAGAAGCACAATATCTTTGTTGTGCTGCCTCGAACATTACTCTACATTTGAAATGCACCCAACGGTCTAGTATGCATTTTTTATCATTGGATGCAGCTGTCCATGCTTTGTGAACACTCACTTACCAAACTTGCCGACTGTACTGCCCGCAGCCAATTACTGATAGAACCATGTGAAAAAAAGGAAGTAATTATTTACTGTGACACTGGAGCAGGAGAGTTACTCTTTAAAGAGAATATTCGTATTTTTGGCAAACAGCAGCAGGAACTTTGGAAACTATATTTCATAGCAAGCGATCCTTTGCTAAAAGAGAGAGAGAAAGAGAGAAAATGGTAAAGTTTAACAATAAAGATTAAAAAGGAAGTTATAAAAACAGTAGAAGGGAAACAAAAGGAAGCAAACTTAAAGAACAATCTATATGCATATACTGTAGACTACAACACAAGTAGCACTTTATTCCATTGAGAGAAGCATCAATCTTGACAGCATATGGCATCTGTGCAAAATCCATTAATTTTTAATATACCGGGCGCTGAAATGAAAAGTCTTCCTGAGACAAGCAATTGTCAGATGTCAGTAGTGTTTTGATAACTTTTTTGATCTCTCTTTTTATTTGCATTCATAAAATGGGGCTGTCCACATGACACCTCAGTTTGGACATGGCTGAGGACTGACATGGAACCATTTTCCACACAACTGCTCCCACCTTCAATCTGGAGAATATAAAGTGGGGTGGGGTGGGGGGGTTGATGCAGAAAGAGATGTATGGATGACAGTGCATGTGAATGTGTATTGGCTTCTGGCTGAAATAAAAATCAACTGTTTCCTCATTGACATTCTCTAGGCATTGTGCAACACATTTTCATTTATATGAATAATATAAAGTACTTGTGACTGGAAACTTGACGCATTTTTATAATATCATGGTCATTTTACATTACAAAGGTAATTTGAGGGAATAAACCAATGCAAGCATTGTTGCTTTAAAGGAATGTAACCAGGATAAAACCACGTGTTTTAGAGAAGTGCTATTGTTAGTAGACCAGATTACATAGGTCTCTTCACTGATGAGGACAGAAGTGTTAAAAAGACTCGAATGTTCTCCAGCTCTGTGTTCAAGCTCTGTTTGAGGGATAAAATGAGCCCTCCTCAAAGCGAGATAAGCACAAAGAGGTCAGACAGTCGACTCAATGATATTGTCTTGCTTCTGTGTCCTCAGTGAGCTCCATAGGAAGGTCCTCACCCCTCTTAATGGAAATACATAAAGCTGCTTGAGAAAAGAGCGCTATTTTCCCACACTTTAGATAGACAACTCATTGGCCTTGTTTGAAGTCATGGAGGCTTCTTTTTTCTCTGGGGGGGTATTACAGAATATTTATTCATATTGGTAAAATTGCATTTAGAGCTTATGAGTGGCCATTGGAGACAAGTGGGAACCTGGAAAATACTATATGAGCTTCTTAGGAGGCAGGTGCAAAGTGGACTAATTAATAGCAATCTATATACTGGCCAGGGCACACAGTGGGCCAACTGAGACTCTCTCAGGTCAGGCAATGAAAAGATAGCAGCTCCAAATTCATTTTCTCACTGTAGTTCTCCCAAAGGAAAGCGGCAAAGTACACTCACACTTCCTTTAATGCATTCACTGGGGTGTGATTTATTTCTACGTTTGCCAGCGCATTTGGAAAGTTCATTACCTTGCTCATGGGTTGTTAATTAGCCTTGTAAAACCGGCATTAGATCCTCTCAGGCCAGGACTCAGATGAGACTTTTGTCCCAAAACATTAACATTGTGCAGAAGGCTTGTAAAGCTGCACTATGCCCATTAAGGTTGTAACATGTACATCTTGGTGAATACATGAAAAGTGGAAAGCAGAATTTTACCAAAGTCGAAGAGGTTTGGATATATTTTTTCTTTCCTATCTGTTTATCTTTAGCAGAAAGCTTTATCACTAACACGTTAAAACATAGCAAGATATACATTTTCTTGACATTTTCTTCTTTTCTTTGCTAAATTTCATTAAAAGTGTTAAGGTGTTGAGATCTTAGCAGAGTTCATTAAAAACTAAGGTTTCAAAAAGTGAGCACCAGTATCCACCTCCACTCGTGGGTGGGTGACAATGTTCTGTGGGAGACAAAACTACAGGACAATTCATTGATACTGTTGCAACAATCAAAGCCTATGTAAAAGTTCATTTGTGCTACCAAATGGTAAGCGTGATTTTTTACTGGAACTTAAAAACAGCAAATAAGACAACATCACTACATCAAAAACAGGAAGCAACAGTTCTTTATTTTTAGAACAGCTGCCTGTAATGGGGCCTGGCAGGTACAGGAGGTGTCACATCTGTTGAGACCCAGGTGATGCTCCAGCCCTCTGCTCCTCCCTACTCCTTGCCGCTCCCCACCAGTCAAATGACTCGCGATGAAGATTAACAGTGTCATTGCTAATAAAGTCTTCGTCCTCTTCCTGCCACTTTCATTCACTCCTGTTGATAGGTTCTTGCTAGTAGCCATTTCATTTCACAACACAGTGAAATAAGGGATGCATAATGTAAGAGATGTAAAGAAGATGAATGCTCAGTCTAATGCCAAGGCATGCAGAGGATTAATTGGAAGATTGTGGCTACCTGACTAGTTTAGAGTTTTGTGTTATATACATAGGTGTGAATTTCCATTTTTGCTTTCTTTAGACATTTGTCAAAATACCAATAATGAAATAAAAATGTAATTCTTATTTAAAGATTTTTTATGACTTTTAATCTTTAGCAGCAGCAAATAATTACCTGTTTCTAGAGATATGATATTTTAATTAATTATCTTACCAAAACTGGAAAAGCCCATCAACATAATTGTATATTCTTAATTTTTCAAAGTTTTTTAAGAGCTAGCATCGTGTCCAAAAGCATGCGCTGTCAACATTTTCGACAAATAAATATCAAATTATTGCAAAGATATAATCCAAGTCCATATAGTCAATTTTATCTTAGATGTACAGATCTGTGGCATTTCAAGGGCTGTGCCGTAGTTTATATTTTTGTGCTTGGTGTGTTTTCTTTCATCTGCAGTTGTTGCTAAGTGAATACATCTATTGCACTTCTAAATTATTATCTTCTATATGGAAAAAAAATATAATGTATATTTGTTTGTATAGAGATCACAATTATTTCAAAGTCTCAATTAACCATGAAGTAAACTCTATTGTTTTCTTGATCATATTTCTAACTCTTACTCCAGTTAGTTTTAAACCTCAAAACCTTTGTAGCATGTCCTGCAGTTGTGGGTTTTTAGCCCTTAGTAAGCAACCATTCACTATGGAAACTCCAAAGTTCAAGTAATGGGTGCATACTTAAAAAAAACAAACATTATCATCTTCATTTTGCTGATAATAAAAAAAATGGCTGATTTCTTTACATTTTTTTTTCCAACATTTTATTTAAAGGACCAAAGCACAAGTTCCAGAGTTCTGGCAGACATTTGCAGCCTCTGGCAACAAGTTGAAAGTACAGTGTTCTGCACACACATACAATAAGAGGAAAAGCACAACACTACCATTGAGACTACACAGGTCTTTTGTTCTGAGGTGTAATATATTCTCAAAAAGGTTATAAATATTGAAGTTATTTTAAATAAAAAAAGATTCTACCTATTTTGCAAAAAAAAAAGTGCTAGCAACACAGCACCTTCCATTCCTGGGCAGATCTGAGCTCCCTTCAAAACTGCCCCAGTAATTATTCTCGTCTTGTTCCATTGTATCGGATTCCAATTTGACACTTTTTGCCACATTAGTGAAATATTTATTTTCATTCTCTTGTGTGGAGTCTTTAGGGGGTTTGAAGTGGCTGTTTTTTGGTGATCCATCTTCACAAACAGTCAACTGTGTTCTCTCACTAATAAGTAAATGGGTGCAGAGACTCAACAAAGTGACCAGGTGAATAAGAGCATGCACACCACACCAATGCACATCCTCCGAGAATAAGACCTGAATCACCGTATCGTGAACTGACTAATGAATAAAGGTAATGGAGGAAAACTCATTTTACATGCTGGGCAACTGTATAAGCATATATAGGAAAGCACAATACATATTTAACATTTAATGTTATGCAATGCACCTTTTAACAGGATATGTAAACTTTTTATAGGATTACAAACTTTCTTTTTTTGTGTGGCCATGATAATGTAGCTTAATCTGCTGAATTTCCTTTTGAATTCCACATTATTTTTATCACAGAGGTATAAAGCGAGAATTTATTGAATTCAATTACATTCTTTTCATAGATTTGCATTTGCATAGATTTGCATTGCATCTGCAGTCTGGACTTTGACTGGGACATTTGACACATACCATTTCTCCGTTGATCTTGCTGCATGTTTCACAACATTGTCCTCCTGAAAGTTGGATCCATTGAGTTTTTCTCTTTTTTTGCAACTCCTAAAAGTTTCCTGTGTTTAGCTTAATTTGTCTTTCCATCAACTTTAACCAGCTTTTCTTCATGAGGATAGAAAAGTATCCCCATTCCATTATGATGCCAGAGGCAGGTTACACTACAGTGATGGTGTTTTGTTCAGCAGCTGATGAGAATTGTTAGTTTTCTTCCACAGATTTAGGTTAACAAAAAATCCTTATGCATTGTTCTCAACATTGCTTGTGGCAAACCTAAAGCAGGACAACGTTGGCTTTTAACACCGCCTTTCTTCTTGCCTTACCACCATTAAATGCCAGATTTGTGGAGAGCTGCTTAATGCTTTGTTTACCCTATCTGCCAATTTAGATTGATGGTCGTGTCTTTGTAGATTTGCAAATTTACTTACAATTTTCTAAGACATTAAAAGCATGGGTATTTGTTAAAATGCTTTCCTCACTACCTAATCCCTCGACTGTCCAGAGAGTGCTTCTTTTACTTCATGGAGCCATTTCTTTACGAGTAATTTTTAACAACAATCTAAGGCTTTTATAGAACAACTGTACCCATAATGAGAATGATATACACATTATGTATGGTCCACTTATTTTATAGTATTATTTTTTCATCACATCCAAAAAACTCTAAGGAAGTTCTAATAATCTGAGTGTTGTCTATTGTTAACTTCTTGCTCAACATTTTTCTGTTGTTTATCATAATGCTTACTGTTTGGATGATAAAACATAATGCTGTTGTTGGATGTTTCCTTGCCAACAATCAAAGAGCTACTTCTGCAAAATATCACACTCCTCGCTTTTGGCAGAAATCTGCAGCACTCCCATCTTTATCAAACATCATTGGAGAAGACTTGAATAGATTAATAGATGCAGGAATAAATAACCCTCATGCATAGAGTGAGCTGGGGGTAGGGAGGTGAAACGCTCCACAACAGTGAGATCAACAAGAGTAACAGCAGCAGCAACAAAAAATCAGAACGCAGATAAAAAATAAGCCTCTGCAGAATGGTGCCATCAGCTCTAGCATTTCTTTCTCCTCTTCTTTCCCTTTGTCCTTCTTTCCCTTTCCCCTTCCTCTCTCTCAATCCAGAAGACAGGAAGCTGTTTGTGGGAATGCTTGGCAAACAACAGAGTGAAGAAGATGTCCGGCGGCTGTTTGAAACCTTCGGCCAGATCGAGGAGTGCACCGTCCTTCGAGGGCCTGATGGGGCCAGTAAGGGTCAGAAACCTCATAGCTCTTCTTCTTTTTACTCCCCATGCCCATGTTTCTTAATCCCTATCTATTTATCTTTCTTTCTGCTTTTTGCATTTTCAGAACTATTGTTTTCCTGTACTGCATTTATCATCATTGTCTGTGATGCTGTCTGAATAACTCATCTTCCCCTTCAGCTACTGTTTTTTTGGACTGCCTTTAATGCGTCACACTTGCATTTCTCTCATATCTCGTTGTCATCATGCTCTGACACCTTCTTTACCCCACTTTCTTTGCTTTGCATTGTTTTCTATTTCCCTTTCTCAACCCATCCCTCACTCATTTCTCCCTCTTTTGATATTTCATTTCTCATCTTTCCAGTTTGTTGTTTCTTGATCACGGGGGCTCATCCCATTCCGGGCTTACAGTCACATCTCTGCACCATAACTCTTCCTGCACTTCCTTCAATCTAAAAAGTGGAGAGTTTTAATCATTTCTGTTTCCAACATCCCCATCAGCCTTCCCTAGAGACCATTATTGGGCAATATTTTCCTACTGTAAATAAAGGAGGCCGACTCTGAGCTTTACCACTGTCACTCAACTGTTTGGCTTTTGTGCTTTTGTCTGTGGCTTACACTGTATTTAGTTAGGGGAGTATAGTCAAATAAAAGGTAGCTTCATGGGAATAATCAGAGATTTTCGTTTCACGGCTTTCTGGTCCAGTCTCAGTCAGACCTAATAATTCCCCGTCTAGTGTTACATCACTTCAGATCAAACAGGAACTACAATAGCTCTTAATTTGATTAATTAAGTAGTTAATAATGTATTTTTTGCTGTTGTTGTTTATCAGAGAAACTTTTATTATGGCCAGTTTCTTAAAATAGACTCATTCACATTTTAATTGCTTTCATCAATACTGGCTTGAAATATTCTATTTTAACACTACTTTTGTTATTATGTCTACTTTAAATAACACTGATCACGATGATTCTCTGTGATATACTGATATACTAGAAAATTACATATGCTGTTACTATGGCTACTTATGTGAATGATGGTCTGAGGTGAAAGTTAAAAGTTGAAGAGCACATTCAGTTCCACAAAACTCATAGGCAAAAACACACTCACAAAAAAAACAATTTCATGTATTTGGTTACCTCACTTGAACATCTCCCTTATGCAGCCAAAGGAACTGTTCCCCGCTCTCCCCCTCCAAAAATACAGAAGCTATCAGGGTACAAAATGGCTTTCTCAAAGTTTGCATCTTGTCAAGTGATGAACAGTTTTTTTTTCATAGATCATTTTATAATTGATATTTCATGAGTCTGTGTAGATTTTGTTAAGGCCTGAGTTGCCACAGTCGATATGGCTGTGGCAAGTCAGTCACTAGTTTTTCAGCTCTACCCTGCCGTGGTGCAAAGATGTCTGTCTCTATAAAAGCAAGTCCTGCACCAATGTAATTATGAATAGCTATTTCTAAGCGAATTCAAACATAAAGATTAAGGCTTTCAGTTCTTAGATTATAATAATTAACATATTTGTGTAAAATACATTACATGCCTGTCAATAAATTCCTGTAATTATTACACACTGGAGCTTCAGGGTTAGACAAAGGTATAGTAAAGTTAAAGAATAGAGAGGCATAGAATAGCTTATTTTCCATTAAAAGCTCCAGGATTTAAAGCCCTGGGATTTGTCTTACCCTGGTAGTAGGGATCCTGGGGAATTTGTAAACTTGATGTTTGCATTACCCTGATATACCCAGGACATCCTGCACAAAACCTTTTAGTCCAGGACGTGGTGGTAGCAAGAACACACAACTGGTTTTCCCTTTACTTCAACTCCTGATTAGCTATAAGTAAATTCATATGCATAAAAAATGTGTTTCATAATAATAATTATCGGGTAAGCTTCTTATCTACATCACAAACTGAAACAGTTTTAGTCAAAATGTTTTCTATCAAAGTCAGTGCACGTGTACATGGAATTAACACCTTGACTTTATAATCATATAAGTATTTATATCAAGGAAAAGCTTTAAACAGTGTCAACAATGGGAAGATTTCAAACAAATCTACAGAAGCTAATAGGCAGCATCTAACTCGTGATTTATCATCTTGCAGCACTCTAAGCAAAAAAATACAAAAAAAACCTCATAAAACATCATAATGTATATGTATAAAATAAAACAACTGCCCTCTCACCCACCCCACATACTCCGGGGTGGGGTGGGTGAATTCTTCATCTCAAACCCAGGTTCTCTACCAGAAGGCTGGGAGTTTAAGGGTTCTTAGCAGGATCTTAACTGTTCCTAGAACTGCGCATTTTGTTTAATATTTATCCATGTATCTGTTGGACCACTTCTTCAGTGTGGGGGGTTACTGCCCCAGTGATCCATCTACCACAGCCACTATACTTACCTCCATCTTCCACGCTCTCTCTAGTTCTTCTCTGAGCCCTGGTATTTCTCCAATTTGTCATGTCCTTTTTTTTTCTGATCTTTTCATCATTTGAAGGCAACATCAATCACTACAGCTGTCCTCCAATGCTTGGCAATAATGGCAATGGCCGATAGAAACAGACACAGTTTTTTGTGGCCAATCAGTTTCTATCTGGAAGTTGCACAGAATATTAGCTCTGTCATTCTCCACCATCTTTGGATGTGCCTCCGATTTTGACCTGGGGGTCTCCAATTTGTGTTCTGAATAGATGTTTCCGTACACTATACCCGCCACTTGGTTATGACATTCCAGAGGTGTAAAAATAACATTTGAAAACTCACCTTTGTTGGTTACTGCTGCCACTGGTGGAACAAAGCACTGCAGCTGTACACAAGCCTCCAATAGACCCTTGGACAAAATCCAGAGGAAAGCAAAATTACCCAGGTAAATATGTATGGAAAAGCCCCAGACTTTAGAGTGGCAATGGATTAGGGGCTATTATTAATACTGGATCCCAATTAAGACTGCTTGTGTCTACATTACCATTGAACCATGTGTTCTGTACAAATATATGGATTTCTCATAGTTCAGTTAAAAAAGATTAAAAAGAAAACGTTTTCTAACTCTAATAAATACCTTCCTACTCAAACAATGAGTGATTTTGATCTAAACCTCCACCAATTTTTCCTGGCTAGAATTGAGATGTATTTAGGTAGGAACAGCTTTTAAACATTAAGGTTCAGGACAGGAGTAGATAATTTGGGATGTTACAAATCCTATAGAGAGCATGATTATACTAAACCACACAGCTGTATCAGTGGCCACATCTGTTTATTTCATCGGTAATCCAAGGTCTGTTGCTCTCTGAAGCCACTCCAGCTCACTGTTGTCTTTGCTCCGTGGCTTGTTTGCATGTTTGTTGTGTGTGTTTCTCCTGACCCCCCCCCCCTGTTTAGATTCCTTAAACTGATTGACAGCATATAAACTTAAATTAAGCCCAAGCTACCGTGTTAGACAGAAACCAGTCTCCCACCTTGTTTGTGCTTTCACTCATTTTCACCTTCCTTCACCCAACCCTTATCAACTCTTCCACCCTATCCATTTCCTCATGTGCCATGTTTTTCCTGATTTGGTGTCGATGTTATCACTGATTTGATTACTCCTGCTTTTTTGAATGTCATCATTAAGAAATGAGGTAGGAAAAAGAACTCAGCATTATCTATAAATCCCAGAACTGCTCAGACATTACATGTATATATTGTACGTATCCCTGTGCAAAAGTCCAATGCAATCATTATTGGATGTTATGGCAAATTATTTTGCAGTCGCCATACTCAGGATGAGGTTCCCGTAATTTGAATGAGACAGACCCTGAAATTGACAGCGCTATCTGTTCCATGACTGAAGCTTTGTCCCTGTTGATGTAAATTTATGCTTCTCAGAGGCTTTTCAGTACCCCTCTTCACCTAGTAAAAAGGCCGAGAAGTTTAACATCCATCTCTCTATGGTGCTACTCCTCAAAGTACTTTCAAAGTGCAACACTTGCTGCCAGAGTTGAATAGAGCCCTGAATTGTCAGCAATAATAGAGAGATGGCTTTTAGGTCTATAATTAAGTTGTGTTATAAATGTCAGCCATCCAGAGGGATGGAATTCATGCATACATATTATTACCTTGGGAATTCAAAAGGCAGCACTGATCCTTTTGCTTAAAAGCAATACAAATCCACTTTTTTGTTTTTTTTCCAAACATGCTCTGAACAACCTAATACTAAACTTAAATGTTCACTATTATTTATGAGTGGGTTGCATTTTTAGTTATTTTGGAATATTGTTCTCTTTGTCCACTACTGTTATTTAAGCAGAAAATGCATAGCTGTAATACTGTTTTTTCTGAAAAAATTGAGGGCATGATGCTCCATTTATAAAGTTATCCAAGCCCTGCAGTTCTGTTTAGACTCAGTTGCTGTCAGTATTTGAACATCTGTAAAATACATGGTAACCAACAGCCAAGTTACTTTTCCTTTAAAAGAATCAAATGTTTTTCTTTTTTATTTTTAGCTAAATCAAATTCCCACGTTTTATCTTTCCTGCAAAGGTTAAATGTGTTTGTTGGAGATGGTCTTCAAAGGGAGCGTTAAAGTCAAATTGAACACAGTAGCCTGATGAATTTCAGTTGGACAAATGAAGACCTTTCCTGCCTCTACCCGGAGGGGTGTTCAAGTGAAGTAAAAAGGGTGCTGGAGTGCTGTGACAGAATCAAAGGCTTCTTTGACTCCTCTGTTTGCCTCTGTAGATCTCTACAGCTTTGAGGGCATTTTATGGCACAGAAAACACATGGCCTTTACCACTTTTTCCACATGCAATGATTCAAAATGTTTACCATTTGTAAACATTTTTTTATGTTTTTGCAAAGCCTTTCAGAAATAAATAAATGATCCAATTAATTGATCATACAATAAATTAATGCCTCCGCTTACTTTTGTATTTTAACAAAAATGAATAAATCGTTATATTTTGTAAAGCAAATGATGAACCCTGATACCTGATGTCTCAGATTAAACCTCCTGAATCCACAAATTAATAAATTGAAGCAAAACAAATTAGAGATCGTTCATTTATGCAGACCAAACATATAATAATAAATAGATATTCGAATAACATACACACACACACACACACACACATACATATATATA
>JAUZNJ010034996.1:0-12453 GCA_034780135.1 Jordanella pulchra
ATACACAGAGGAGAAATCAGGGAAACAGGACACACCTGGGAGCAATCAGGGGAAGAACAGGACGACACAGGGAGCACGGAGAACAGAAACCTCAAAAACATCACAAGGACAGACGGATCATGACACCCTCAACTGTTCAGATGAGACACCTGGGGCATTCCTGATCATAAACTCTGGGGACATCTAAATTATTCTTTTCATAAGGAAGAGGTTGTAAATTACAGTTTGCTGCCTGTTTAAGAAATCTACTAAGTCTGACATGAGTCAGTTCATATGGGGAACAAAAGATTATCTGCTCCCTAAAGCCCCCATTTAGAGTTCATTAGCATCTGGCATCTTTAGCATCTTTAGAGTTCATTAGCATCATTAGCATTTAGTGAGGGTTGAATTGATTAATTCTATTTTAACATTTAATTATTCCTCTCTCTTTCATTTATGCTGGTTCATACCATACCCCTTTATTTATAAACCCCTTTTAAGTAACAAAGGTTATCAAAGTGCTGTACATACAACTGAAAGCAATGGTAAACATAACCTAAGTAAAATCTTTACATGCTAAAAAGGGTATAAATTTCTAAAGAAGTTGTGAAAATTGGATTATTTAAATAATTTCCATCATTCAGTTCTTTAATGGAGGCAACAATAGTAGAGATCGACTTATAAAGGTGATGCAGATTAGGATTATTTTGACATTAGTCTAATCCATCCCCGATATGTGCTGCAATATTTTTGGCTAATTTAGAAGCTGATATTGCTTGTCCTCTGTCCTGTCTGGCGATGTGTCTCAAGTTAAACAAACAAAAAAAGACATTTATTAGTAAACCAAACAAAACATTAACATATGGATAGCATATAGAGGTAGTGGCAAAGGATGCTCTTCACCTGATCTCAAGACATAGCTGCTGGGAGCACTAAGGATCGGCGAATGAACGCACATATCGGTCGATAGCAGTACAAGAAGACATTAAAAAAAACATAAAATATCAACGAAAATACTGGCCAGCTGATGTATTGGTCTATCTCTAAAAAAATCTGGGAAATGGTTCATAAATGACCATCATTGTATTTTTATGGGTTGCCTTAGACTGTACCATGGGTACTTATTCCTAATCACCGAACAGGTTATGGATTGTAATGGATAGCTCCTGAATGGATACCCATTCTTATACTGAGTCTAAATGACACATGTAAGGGACATGTATTCTTAGAATCTTAGAAGGGCAATAATCATTAGACAGGAGCAGAGTGCCTTTTGGGATCAGTCTTAGCTTCACAGTCAATATATCTACATGGGGAGGTTAGTCAGAGGCTGAAAGGCAGCTTTTGTGATCTAGTAAGGATGTTTTAGCTGTTCCCTTTTCCCGGTTCAGGACAGAAAGTTAAGCAATTAAAAAAAAAAATCATAGTTGAACAGTGAATAAAAGAATTGTGAAGAGCAGCAATCAAAGTTTAACCGAAGACTGACTTGTGTTTTGTGTGTCTCTATGTGTGTCTATCCCAGTGGTCCATCTGACTCTGGTTTTAAATCATGCCCTAACTTCACATCACAAACTTATCTAAGTCACCCAGCAGTGATACCATCAAGGACTAAAGAGTATACAAATCTATTATTCTTTTAAACCTCTCCTTGTCTACATTTTTTAAGTGAAAGCTCCAAACAAAACAACCAACCAAAACATTAGCCTGTCATTATCACGTATTTTTGTGACACATTAATGTCTCAAGATGGCTGTCACTCCAATCAATAATATGAGACATATTTAACGAGACGTATTTATTTTCCACCTCTGTCCATTCTCTGGAGTGTTTACAAGACAAAACAATATAACACTGTAGCTGTGAGAATTCATCCACACTTTTCAGAAGGTGCCACTCACTTGGCTCTGAGCAGATCCTGGTCTTTGAGAACAGACCCTTGCAGATAGATGACTCTCTGGGACCACAGGGGAATTTGCAGCACCCTTCGTACCTGGAGGTCCATTTCACTCGGGCATAGGATCACCACATAGTAATCCTGAAACATGTTCAAAGAATCATACGATTGTCTGTATCGCAGTGGATTAAGTAACACATACATGGATGCTGTTGGGCACCTGCAATCTGGGGTGTGCGTAAAATTCATTAAGAAAATCCATGAGCAGGTCTATTTTGAGTGTGCTGACGCACAGAACCACATGTTTCTCCGTCTGAGCTCTATGGCGGCTGTAGTTCCCTCCAGACTTCTGTCTTTCCATCCACAGGTAGATCAGCTCCTCAAACTGCCAAACATCAGATTTATTAAAAAAAAAAAAAAAAAATCCCTACATAAAACATAGAAAGTTCAAGAACTGCTTACCTGGAGAGGAAGCACCACCAAAGCCACACATATCATGATGACTACAAGCAGCTGGGAGGGCCATATGCGCGGTGTGACGTCTCCAAAGCCCACAGTGGAGAAGGTGACAATGCAGAAGTAGAAGGAATTGAAGAGGGACAGATTTTGGCCCGCTCGCTCCAGGTGCTGAATCCCACATGTGCTGTTTCAAACAAATGACAAGAGTCATAAAAATCGATATAAGTTGGAGGAAGGATCTATAAAGTTGTATCATATGCATGTTTCTCAGTCACTATTTGCTTTATTTTTTTAACTGAATTCAAAAGTAAAACGTAGTAAACAAACAAAAAGTTAAATATTTTCTAACAGTGAGCTTAAAGTCCTACTCTGACACATAACCGCCGATAAAATAATAAAAAAACAATTGTATTATGGGTTTAGCATTATGTAAATATTTTCAACTGATCATTAAAGATTATTAAATGTTTCCAGTCCTCTACCTGATAAACTGAAGGCAGGAAAAACTAACCAATGTTAAAATATGTTAGAACAGCCAATAGGAGCAGAGGAGTGTAAGTGTGGCTAAGCAGGATAAAGATCTTATTCATCAAGTTAATATATATTTGAGGTCTATTGACTAACTTTTCCATGAGAAACACAACCTGTATAAATTTTAATAACTTCACAGTTAAGTTTGGAGACTTTATCTTATCAGATGAATGCTATGCATAAAATATCAAATTACTCCCTTTGTGACATTCTTACCTTATTTCTACAACCTTCTCCCTTTTATCTCCAGCTGCATCAAAATAACAGCCTGTTTTAAGTGGCTGTAGTTCTTTTGTATCTGTACTGGAAACAGTGCTGGTCTATTAGAATCCAAGTTTATTAGCTCTGGTCATAAGTGACCTAAATATGCAAAAACATGATGTGACTTTTTCCTTAATGCAAGTATAGTGCGTTGTTTAAAGTGACTGAAATTTCAGGGCAGACGGAAACTTGATCTAAAAAAATACAGTACATGCATACACTGTATGAATGTGACGATAGGACTAAATATTTCCTATTTCTCTATCATGTTTCAAGGAATAACTTTTTATATGTTATACTTCAAAACAATCTGGAAAGTGCAAATGATGATGTTATAGTTGCAAAAAATAGAAGTACACCTGTTGGAAAAAAAACTAAAGCACCATCTCAGAAAATCCAACAATAGAAGGTTATGATTATTTGGAGTGATCATCTAATACAATACCCCTTAACTAACCATAACACACACACATATATAATATGTATATTTTTAGTGGAAATGTGCCAAAATTAAAGCAAAGTACAGCAAGTAGCTTGCAGAAGGATTGCCAAATTGTTTGCTTCAAGGCATAGTTTCAAAGTTTATACAATTGGTTGACTTAAAAAAAATAAAAAACTATAGTAAATAACTCATAAAACCTCCCCTTAGTTATCCTTACAATAAGCAAACAGAAAATATTTGGCTTATTCTAACTGACCAAAGGAAAAAAAAAACATT
The DNA here is from genome assembly GCA_034780135.1 of Jordanella pulchra. Classification (NCBI taxonomy): domain Eukaryota; kingdom Metazoa; phylum Chordata; class Actinopteri; order Cyprinodontiformes; family Cyprinodontidae; genus Jordanella; species Jordanella pulchra. Next base: position 3,843 of record JAUZNJ010034996.1, read on the forward strand.
TAATCTCAGTTATTGTCAATAAGAATAAAAAACTTAAGTGCCTTCTAAAACAGTGTGTATAAGTGACTTTTGATGATAAATAACATGCAAAACTGTATATGTTGCAGTTCAGTGTACTCAATATTTTATCTTGTAATGCTGTCATCTTTGCCAGGACACCACTGTAAACAATATTTTAGCGACGTATCTCCTTAAAGTACAACAAATGAAATATATTGGTTTCATTCAGTATTCTAGCAGCAAGCATTTGTATAACTTGAGAGTTAGAATGATGTCATAACTCTGCTTTGCAACCATTTAACCCATGTAAATAGCTTTGTGGTTTTACCCATACATGGTTTAGGTTTCTGCAGATAATGAAGACAAAATTATAGGATTCTAAAAACTGTAATGTTTTTAGAAACACAGTGGAGCTGTGAGGTGACTTACGTAGCAAACACATCTATGCTAAACTTTACTAAATATTTCTGGTTATTGAACTAAACATCGACATTTTAGTGATTATAAGGTATGCTGACTACTATATTTAATGCTCAAAGAACATTAAAGTGGCTTTTTTTTTACTTCACTCATTACACAGCTTTCAGCAGCTTGAAATGAATCAAAACACATTAGTGGTGAAAATTGGATTCTAACATTTCTTTGTGATTTCCTCTGAATCTTAAGGGAAAGAGCAGCAGCATTGAAACAAATAATTATTTTTTTATTAATGTGTTTATTGTCTGCATACTTACTGTGTGGAATTCTGTATTTCTAATCCATATTAAGAAGCACTTAAGAAGTAGCCTTACCCAGTAAAGACGAGGCACAGCAGAGTGCAGATGAGAATGATGACCTGGTTGAACATGGCCGAGTTTGTCCTCTGGATTGCTCTGTGAACATCATTCTAGACCGTAATGAAAAAAAAAAATGTGGGATTTCTAATATGAAATGCAAGATGAATTATTGTTTTGGAAAATAGCTATTTTTATGTAGATAATCCATGCAGCAGAATTGTAAGGCAAGAAACATGTGCATCTTTTTTTGTACACATCAGTCAGCAGGAATAAAGGATGTGTTGCAAATGGATTAGTGTGAAGATGAAGGCCTTAAAGGCATGGTTACAGTAAAACGCTCAACAGTTCTTCTTGGCTGAACACTCATTGTGAAAGGGAGTTGAGAATATGTGTTTCACTCACTATCATGTTTTCTAAAGCACATTTAGCCAGCCAACAGTTGAGGAATACAGGAATGAAGATGTCCTTTATTGAAGGCCAGAAGATCTGAAAGGAAAGTTTAACAATTGAACAAGAAGCAGCATTCTTTAGAAATAAAAACAACCCTTTTCACATAAATTAAATCGTATATTTTATTTATTTAACCTTGATTTATACAATCAGTCTCACTGAGATTAAAGATCTAACTTTCTAAAAAGGCCTGTTTGTTGATTACAACAAAAATAGTAAATGTTTCCATTTTATATGTACATTGTTCAACCTAATTTATATAATTTTACATGACAGAGGTTACACTGGATAAAGATAATCAACTTTAATGGCCATTGCAAAGGTAAATTAAAACAAAGTATTTTTTTATGATTGAACCCATCCTTTAGGGAGCAGCAGGCAACTTGTGATGGTCAGCAGGGATCAAACCAGATACTTTCAGCCCTTTTTTTAATGTAACAACCCTGCTCTAACCTTTAGGCAGGGCTGCCTAAAGTTGGTTCTCAATGGCCACTGTCCTGCTGGTTTTAAAGCATTTTCCTTCTTCAGCGCAGCTGATTTCCATTGATAGCTGATTTCAGGAATCAAACCCTTCTTTTACTTGGTGATCAGCTTTCTTCAAATTTCTACCAGTGTTTGAACAATTTATCTATGGAGATGAGCTCAGAGTTTTAGAGGCCTCTATACAGTCCCCCTAATGTCTAGCTCCTTCCTCAGATTCTCTATCAGATTTAGGCTTAGACATTAGCTTAAAAACCCTTAAAGATTAATATTACCTTTAACAAGAGAAAAACATTTTGGTCTGAATTATTTTAGCCTTAACTATAACCTTTTTATGGTCTGCAGAAGTTGATGTTGCGCAAGTAAAAGATTATGCTGAATTCAGGACATGCAAACATTTTTTTATCTTAGACACCAGAACATTTCAAACAGTGTCATAAACTTCATATGCTTAAATGGACAACTCATACTGAAAGAGATTTAAATGTGTGTACGGCAAGATGGTGTCTAGGGAGAGTGGTTATGGTTCTCATTAATATCAAAGAGAGAGTTCTGTTTCCTTTTCATAGTGATAAACATATTCAGATAATGACGTACTGAAGCCAACAACTAACAACAAATATACCCTCTAGCAACAAAGAAAACTTTTTCAAAAATGGAAAAAAGTCTTACTGTAATAATGAAGGGAACTGTGTTGATCATCTCTAGAAGAAAGGACACCTGAAATATTTGCTCCCAAATGTTCCCCTAAAAAACAAACAAAAAAAAAATGCACGAGCACTTTCAGTTTTTGATCTGCCACCACACAAACAAGCGTGACTCACAGCACAGATTCTGTATTTTTTTCTTTTTATCACAGTCTGTCATCGTTGTCAACCACTTACTTTCTCACCTCAACCAGATCCTGTAATTAGCAGAGATCCTTACTGTTGCTGCGACAAATGACTTGGGCTAATTGCACCACTTACAGATTGTCAGTCTCACAAGGTGAAAGCAATTAATTGTACAGAATGCCTTAACCATGTTCGAACTTTACATGTGTTTTTAATCTGTTGCATCTCTGTCTCACCTTGTAGCTGAGATACATGAGCAACATAGTCTCCAGGAAACTAATGATGGCCACAATCACCTAAAGAAAACCGAAGGATAAAGATGACTGGTAACTTTATCAGAAAAGTAAGAATATTTTGGAAACAAACTAATTAGAGAGTTTAATATATATTTTTTAATATCAGGCAGTCAAAGAGCTTCATCAGCCCTTACTGGAAATCATGCTCTGACTCACTTGAATGGCCCAGACTGGAGCCTTCCTCTCCACCCAGAAGATCAAGTCCCTACAGAGAAAAATGTAAAAATCTGAGGTACATCTGGGGTTACAGTAAACATCCCAGTATAATTAACTTGAACCAGTTTCAGGAGGTCGAACATATTTTTTTTTCTCCCAAACAATTGAATTGCTCTTAGAGACTTAGCTAGTTCAAGATCCCAGTTCCTTAGTCTCTAATAGTGACATTTCAGATATTTCCATGTTGCTACGTGTGCGTGGTTATAATTTCATTAACCTAATCTGATAGGTCCAATTCTGTTAAACTTTATAATTATTGTTCTGACTTCAGATAAAGACAAAAAATGTTCAGAAATGTGTATACTTATGTAGATTACACACATTTTTGTTCCATGAATCACATATTTACTGGTCATACCAATTGCAAACAATGTCAAAGAGAAACGGTGTCATATTATCTTAATATTAAAGGTGAACCATGGATTACCGTTCAAATATTTACTTAACTTAAGGATTTGAAAATAATATAGTAATGGTCAAAATGAGATACCAAGGCTTACTATGGTAAAAAAACGTTTTCTTAGCACATGATTTTGTTTTTTAGCTCTTAACAAATGTACTTATTGTTTTATATAGCTTTAGTATGATTACCAAAAAGCATGCACAACACCACATCAGAAAACAAAATGTATGGTACTAAATTAATCATAAAAGCTGTGTTAAAAACAATGTAGCAAATTATATCTAAAAAAAATGTTTTTATTTTATTTGACTTACCAGTTGATTTCTCTGTCCTGCACTAATCCACTCCACTGGCAGTCGACACTGCAAGGCAGTGATGATGGCAAGGAAAACAAATTAACACAAATAAACAGGACATAAAAGCTGAGGGATAAATGTAAAAATCTATAGTTTGGTTAATCCCACAGTTTCCTAAATGTCCTCTCCTTAGTTAAAAGTAAGTCTTGTAAACCTCTTGATTGTATAAGTTGTCTTATTTCAAAAAGAGGCCCGTATTATTAGACAAACAGTGCCTCCATATGCAATTTAAAAAGATGGATTTTCTTCAAAACATATCGGTTGATTTAGCAAACGAAGGGATCTAACTTGTTTTTTAGCATCACCAATAGGATGATTGTGTTCAGGCTTCCCCTCAAGTAAATGGATATTAAAGCAAATTACTGGAGGTGAAATGTATTTGATCAGCAGGAGTCCTTTCAACAATAAAGCCACAGAGTCTCAACCTTTCCATCAGTGTAATGCCCCCTGAACCACTTAGTTTGAACATCTTTTTGTACTTTGTTAGGATTTAGCTCACATTAGTCCCTTTTTACCCTTTCTAATTTTTAATCATTATGTAAATAGAGAGCAATATGTTTGTTATTATTGCCCTTTACCCGACTCAGACACTTGCTTTAGTTTGAACAAACCATTTGTTGTTGCCATTTGGAGGGCTTTGTTGCAGCGAGCTGTGGCTGCCACCTGTCTGACCAGGTCTGTCTGTCATCACTCTGATGATGTACAGCAGACAGGTTAGTAGCTTCAGGCAGAAGTTGAATACACGAATCCTAAGGCCTGAAGAAAAAAGAGAAGCTTCAAAATGCTTGTAATTGTACTAATGTATCCCCATAAACAATGCACCATTTTAATACACTAACGCCCATTTGAAGCACATCAGAGAAAATCCCAGAGTCCCGCCCACTTACTTGATCTTTGGTTTTTGATGAAGAAAAGCTTCAGACGCTCCTTGAAGGTGTTTTCATTCACGTAAAACTCGACCTGCACCCTGACGGCAAAGACCAGGGAGAAAAACTGTGAGACAATAATTTACCAAACAAACAACTGGAGGCCACACAGATCATTTCACGAAACACAGATGTTAATAGAGAGGAATATTCATGCTGCTGCTTTTGTAATTATCTTGCCTAAGTCGAGTTGGGTAATTATCTGTCTCTTATTTTCTTCCCAATTATGAGGCAAGCTAACTGCAGATCATGCAATTTGAAAAAAGCCATTAAAGAGCATCTGTTTCAGCTCAGAGAGAAGATTTAGCCAGAAGAAAATTAAAACAAGATGATTAAAAAAGTCTAATTATTTTAACATACAACCTCTTAACAAGACATCCTGATTTAAAAAAAAACATTAGCTGTTTTTATCAAATCAGGGCTATTATCCTTCTTTGATTTGAGGGTGATTTAAACGAACCAGCACCTATTGGCATAACTTGATAGACTAAAAAATGTGGTGCATAAATGTGAACAGGGAGTAAAATCAGAGATTGCTGTCATCGTCTTGCTGATACGTAGCAGTAAATTGCGAAAAAAATGGCATTGATTTATTATGAATGCAATTAAAGAACAAGTATTGTTAAAGAATAGCTAATTTTGTCAGACAATGCACATGCAAAGAAAGAGAAAAGGAGAAAATAGAGTTGCACTGCTGTGCAGTTCCGAAAAGCCGAATGAAGCTTTACAGCATTAATGAATAATCTTCAAAGCTCTGCTTTCAGAGGAAAGTTCACGTGAGGGGAAAGGAAAAGAGATTAGAATAACTCAATAAAATTTGAGAAGTTTTTCCGTCTATATGGATTCTTTTTACATTGCGGTTCATCTTAAGTGTCATAAAATGACTGTGATGCAAAGACAGGAGAGTAGGATGTTATATACAAAATATTAAAGCTGTTAAATGGAAATGACTTGAAGATAAAACTCCACTCAGAGGCAAAAAAAAATTCCAACAGAAAACGAATAAATGTCTGAAAAGAGCAAATCCATTTAGACGGGTGAGTTATGGAAGCAGAAACGCTTCAACAGATAGCTGCTTGTTAAGTACTGAGAGTCCTACAGACTGATCTCTGTCTGTCTTTCTGTCTCATTCCTCTGCCCACACATCTGCACATGCACGGGATGCCCCTTTATTAGCTCCTACACAATTATAAAGCTGAAGTACTCTCACATCAGTCATGGTGCAGATGATCTTCAGTCTATCACGAAGAGTGGTGTGTTCCAAATGAGATTGAATATTCTTGTTTATTTAAAAGTGCTAAAACAGATAGATTTACACAGAGACGTGAGTAGTAAGCATTCTTCTTGATTTTTAAATGACACGTAAGGAATCATTGATTTGAGGTCCTTTGGCAAGCAGAAATCCTCTGCTTGTAGTTAAAAGGTTTATGTAGCATTAAAATGTGTTTATGAATGTTTTAAGACCAAAAACCACTGAAGATCAAAAGAAGAACCAAATAATTAGAATGGATATCTTGAGTAAAAATCTGGTGGTCTATGCGAGCTAACTTAAAATAGGTTAATAAGTGGGCATCGATGGAAAAAATTAGGCCAGAAAGATAGATTCTGGGATCCAAAATAAATTTTTTCAAGGTCATTATCTTACCCAGACCTAAATTTTTTATCATTATTTTTTGAACCTGTGGGCTGAGCTGGAGGAAAGAGAGCAAAGGAGCAAACATTCTGGACCTTCTTAGGGGATTGCACAAAGGTAAATGATCCATCTTGTTGTCCAAACTTTAGAAAATTGTAGGACAAATGCTCCTCTTTTGGCAAAATGTTGTGCAAAGAGAAAATAGATTGTTTTTTTCTCAAATTCTCAGAGTAAATATTAGGACTCTGGAACAAAACATTGATTCATTTAAAGGCTTTTTTTATCCACCACTGCATTTACCAGTGGTGGTAATGCAGTGGTTGGTCGGTCATTTCACAATGCAATTATTCCTTTACAATCAGTACATTAATATCAATCAGCAGCTTTATTACAGTAGGTGTGTAAGCAAAAACAGAATAAATATATGTATTTAAAATTCATAACCAAAAAGACCAAGCTGCAAAGTTGGATGCATCCCAGGGTGTTTTGAGCATGTTTATCACACTTGTTAAACACAGTCTCCTTTTTTCTCCTCCTTTCTTAACTACCAAAAACATAAATAACTCTATAATCTGTCTCATCTGAGCAACTAAAAACAACATCAACTCCCATGGTGTCACACGTCTGACTCCATAGACATTAATTTCTCTATTTTTATGACATCAAGCACCCTACCTCTGCCCAGCGTCACTACCAAAAACGTCCGACCTCCAAATTCCCACAGATGGACTAATCCAGGTGTGGATGATGTTCTCTGGGTCCATCATGCAGGAACACCTGCTGCTACGTCGTGCATTAGGTCCTAATTCCTGCACTGTAAGCCTTGTTGATTAATGCACCCCCATTCAGACCTACAGAAGAACAGCTTGTCTGTGGGAAAAATGATCACTGTTGGGCTTTTCAGGAGAGAAAACACTGATTAGAGTTACAGAGAGAGAATTTGCGTTGTGATGTATTTCTTCATGTATTTTGTGGAATGGTAATATTTTTAGAGTTTGTATACAGCCTTTTTTTTTGTGCCCTGCTCGTGTGCGGACCTGTTGCCACAGCAACATTACCATGTCGGTGGTGCGGCGTGGAGCTCTTTAACAATACTGCAGCACCTGATGAAAATGTAAGATGGAAAAGGATAAAGTGAAATGCTTATTTAGGTTTGATCTGATGCTGTCAAAATTATTCTAACGTATCAATGATCTCAATGTAGCCAAGAAAATCCAGAGATATTTCTTTGCTCTTTTGTTTTTCTCCTGTTATTATTTTTTTTGTTGCTTGTTCATCTAGAAATTATAATAACAAGATGGAGGCCTATAATAGTAATAACAATAAAGGTTAGGATTTTTAGTTTGTTTGTTACCATTTGTTTATTCTGTGAGAGCATGTTGAGAAATTAATTGTGTATCAAAAAATATGATTTCAGTTTTTTTTTTTTACATGGAGTTTAATTGAACAATTTAATGTAAGTATTTCAGTAAAGCTTGATGATCGGTTAGCTTTATTACTGGAGCAGTATTTGTGTTTTTGCAACTCTGACTGTCGGATGTAGATCTATAGAAATGCATATCTGATTTTCTGGGATTTCAGACATGTTTTTCTTTCTCCTTGTTTTTGTTCTTATATTGGAAGAAAGCAAACAGAGTGTTAATGTGTGATGTTTAAGGTTTTGGTAGGAAATTGAACCTCCAGAACCTTGAAAGAGATAAAAGAATCAAAGAATGCTCCCCTCTCCTTTCTCCTCCCACTTTTGCCTCCATCTCCACTGAATGGGGAAAACGTCTCAAGCGCTCATTTTCAGACGACCTCCTCCATGAGTCACAGCTTTTGAAAAACACCGGAAGAGGCCGCTCCACTTGAACCTCCTCTCTCCCACGCCTGGTACATCCACTTAATGTAGCTTTTCAAGTTACATGTGGGCACTTTCTGCCACACTGTGACTTGTGCAGCAAAATATGTGACATTTTCCTTCGCTATATTTAGATCCAAAAAGGTATCCCCCTTAGAAACTGGATAATGGGAGAACTTGAAGAGGGAAAAAGGGGGAAACCTGCTGCAATTAAGGACAATATTTCACTGTTCCACTTAGTGTAAATTATCGTATTTTTCTTTATCAATCAATCAATCAAATTTTATTTGTATAGCACATTTCAGCATCAAGGCATTTCAAAGTTCTTTACATAATTAAAATAAAAACAGCATGTGACACAAACAGTGAGAAAGAGAAATAAAAAGAAAGAAATAAAAAAGA
>JAUZNJ010034997.1:0-12453 GCA_034780135.1 Jordanella pulchra
TGTGTTTAAGCAGGGAAGCATCTAAAACATGCAGGGCAGTGTGCCTTGAGGACCAGGGTTGAAAAACACTGGTGTAGTGGTTCAAGGTCGACCTCTGTCGTGCCCTTCTTGGCTATCTTTCCTCCTTCATGTTTGCCAAACAGAGCACTCAGAGCTGTCCCAAGGTGTGTCCCCACAAACAGCATGCTGCTGTTGCTGAATCAGAGTAGTGAGAATGAGGTTGTTGTGGTGCAGTGGCTTTCAGTGTTCTAGGATATCCCTTACACTAAGGTGTTGATTCAGCTCTCATGCTGTCTTTGCTGCTGGCGTCTGAGTGTAACTTGCGTTTGGACTGTTGCATTATTAAGAGAATCGTGTAGCACTTTGAAGAGGAAATGGTTCCACCAACCTCAGCTAGTGGGACAGGGGAGATTATTACCTCAGATTTCTCCCATCAAACACATGACAGGTTCCAGATTTTTCTACCCTTGCGTTATCTATTGCGTTATGGGGAGGAGAAATTGATTAAACTCTTGATGATGTTGATTTTTAAATATTTTCCTTTTAAACGCCAGAACAGATGGGAGTCCAGTTTAGTCATTTCCTTTCAGTCTGCCCTTAAGAGAAGAACATAAGCATATTATAGCTTGATGCTTCCACAGCCATAAAATATATTTTATATTTATATGTGGCTTAAGTCCATCTGACATGAATAAAATATTAATGCACATCTGCTGATAACATTATTACAACTATCCACTGTAAGCGCTCTCCATGAATACATGTTGAGTAGGTTTTCTTGCTCTTTATCTTACCATTTTTCCTTTGATGTAGGTAGTTTAATATGGATCGAAATCTTAACTCAGCCTCAGCAAATCCCATTATTATTTTAAAGCCTTTGTTTTCAGCAAAACAGGTAGGGGAGCAGGACTTCAGCTGACATGTAGGAAATGAGCTCTATCAGTTGCTACTCACGTGTTTTAGCAAACTGTGTTTGTCAGATGATTAAGTTCTTTATGGACTGATGTGTAGACAAAGCTCCTACTAAAGTCTTCTCTCTGAGATGACCAGGACCGGATATGAGTGCGCTTGCAGTATCCTTTTGATTTTGTAGCCTTATTTTACTACAGACTGTACTGTTCAGTCATTAATGTGTCCCAAAAGAACTTCTGGATCGATCTTGTCTTTTGCTCTTTTTAATTTGCATATACTTCTTGAATCTGAAAAGCAATGCAGAGTTAACTAGATTTGAAGTTTGTCTTGATTTAATAGCCTTTATAGGCAAAAGGTTTTTTAGTGTATTTGATATTCATTTGACTGCATTATTGCCACTATTTGTTAACAAAATATTTTTTTGGGGGTTACCTCTGACCCCAAGCCTACCTCTAAATTATAAGACGGGCAAAGAAAAACATACTCAGAACTGAAAAGGTTTGTGTCAGCGAGGTGGCTTATAGACCTGATGTGGTTACATCCCTTGTGTTTGAGGGAATGAATAAAGTTTCCACCCAAATATCTGGAAAGGTTTGTGGAAGGATACCCAAAACATTTGACTCAAGTCAAGCAGTTTTAAAGAAAATTCTATTTAATTACATGCATAGAGTGTGTACACTTATGAATTATAAAACACAAATGAAACATCTAAAAACACCTCTTGTTATTGTTCTGACATTTATTAAAATTAATTATCTTGGTTTTCCCATCTTGAACCTAAATGTGAAACATGTATTTGGTTTCTACAGTATGCTCTTTTTGTATTGCTGTTTGATTGAGGTATGTCTATCCGTGACTGTCCATGTATGTCAGTGTTTTCCTGGCGAGCTATTCACGGTGTATTCTGCCCCCATCTTCGTTGACTGCTGGAAATGCAGCTCCACACAAAAAGAAAACAGTTACAGATAATGGATGGATAAATATATACCAATGCTTATCACCAAGCTAAGGACAAGTTTGGAATACCTGACATTTAAAAGCACATTATTTTGCAGCAAGACGTTGCTGAAAAGTAACTCTTGCAAAACTTTTAATCTCACTTTTACCACCTTTTTGTAACCGCTTGTCTCCTGAAAAGAAAAGGAAGTTCTTTTGTCTCCGTCTCTTTCTCTACTTCTCTCTTTTCCATCTCTCTCTCTCTCTCTCTCTCTCTCAGGGAAGGTGATAACGGTAATGCTGAGGAATTCTCTTTGGCCCGCAGCACAATATCAGAGCCTCAAATGATTGGCAGCCAGGTATCACCACAATAGAATCAAATCAGCTCCGACAGTATGTCAACTCAACTGAGAAATTCAATTTGTGATGATTTGTAAACAGCAATGCCTGGGAAGCGTCAGTATCCCAACAGTTAGGATGAAGAGTGCTCTTAAAGGTATGGTGAGATGTTGTTGTCTTTCTCCAACTCATAAATCAAACCTCCTGATTTCTTCAGTGCTCAGTCAGATAAACCTTGAACAGTTTTTCCAATGTTCTCTGCACAGCGGTGAGCTTGTAAATATTTCCTTTATTTGTGCTTTATATAAGGTGTTCATATTCGCTAATAATTCTGCAGTGTTGAAGTCCAGAATGGTCGGAAGGAGGTAGAGGAAAGAGAGGTAGCTCAGGAGACATTGTCCTGAATATTTTATACAGGGGGTGGAGAGCCCTCTGCTTGCAACGACTTCTTCTGCTGGAACTTCAAACGGAGGCCGGTTTTCCCATCTGTTTTAGCTCCAACACATTTACATTTCCTCCCTGCGAGGGACACTGGAGGCCCTAGTTAGCTCTTACTTGATTTGAATATCACCCTCCAAGGTTAATAGCCGTTTCTGTAGCTCATGTGGTGTTTTGGCTCTTTCAATAATTTAGAACGGCTGCAGTCATTAGGAACCGTAACCAGCCTCTGAAGTGAGAAATGCATTCAGTAAATATAGCTGTACTACCTGCTTAACTTCTATTGTGATTTTGGTTTGTTTAGTTTTGCTGAGAATTCATTTAACTTGATTTAAAATAAGTGTTGAACCACTTACTGGTTTGGCGGCCTGGTGTTAGACAATTGGCTGCTTTTTATATAATGTAAGGTGTCTGGAAAAGTTTTGCATAGAAGAAGTGCATCTAAATTGTTTTTGTTGGTAAAGCTGTTAGGTTATTTAAACCAGTGGATTCCCATACAGCCCTCTTGGACTACTGTCCGGCATCTTTTCAATGAAACCCTGTTTCAATACTCCTAAACCAAATTACTGCCTTCATATTGTGCCTCTGCAGAGCTTGATTCAATTCAAAAATACTTTATTAATTTCAAAGGGAAATTAAATGTTGCAGTAACTCGAAGTTTTAATTTTTTTCATTGAATTGTTGTAGGTGTTGCTAGCTATGGGTGTCATGTTGGGTTTAAGGTTTCTTGTCCACATGCAGAACACCAAGACGGGACAGCAAAATCAGAAACAGAGATTTATTTACTTAACAGAGAACAACAATAATAAGATGTAAGCTAGGTCCCTGGGCTGGGACTAGAAACGGGCTGTCACTGAGGAGGGAGAGCAGAGTGGTGAGTTCAGGTGGAGTGGGAAACTGGAGACGCTGACGTGGATAAGGTTTTTTTTTTCTTACTGTTGAGTGGTTGATTCAGAGTTTTGGAGGGAGGCTGGGTATGTCCGGGGTCCGAGTCTCTTTTGTGGGTCCAGGAGCAATGGAGCAGTGCGGTGGGGAACGGACAGGTCGGCTCAGGTTCGACAGAGGAGTGATTAAGCTGCCAGTCGTGGGAACTAGGAGACAATTGCAACAACGGAGAGATGGGTCTAGGAGCTCGGGCAACCAGTGGGTAAAATCCACTGCGTCAAGTCCAAAGTTTTGTTTTCTCTGGTACAGCAGCTGACAAGCTGTTGTAACGCTGGCAGTGTAGTAGAGTGAGACGTGATTAAAATCACCAGTTATTGCTTTTATATGTTTAGGAAATCATTTAGCCATGTCATTTAGGTATGTAATGCAGGGATTCATCTAAAAGTTACAGAACAGTATCTGGAGCCTAATAGAGTGGGAGAAGCCTGATTTAAACTAAAGAGCGACACTATGGGTAAATTCTTTCCTGTTTTTTTTTTTTAATCGCATTTGTTATCCTTGTCCATATGTGGGTTATGTCCTTATGCACCAATTTCCTCCACAGTTTGATAAATATGCCATGTCACAGGGTCTTTTATTTGTCCATAGAAGTAAATGTGTGCTTGATTATTTATCCTGGGTACCTCTGTGTTACCCTGAGATGGAGTGGTGACCTTTCCAATGTTTACCCCGCCTCCCACCTATTGAGGATAGGCCCTAGACAACTCCCATGACTTTCCATGGATGAGCCCGTTGGGTGCAACCAAGACGGACATTATTAAAAAAATAAACTTTGCTAGTTCTGCATATGAAAATTCCTTGCAGTGAAAAAAATTCACCCTAATACAGTTCATGATCTCTGATTTATGTCTAAGAAACCTTTTTTTTAGGCTTTACTGACCTTAATTTTTTTATTTTTCAAAAATAACCATTCAGGAAATGGGGTAAGAGAGAGGGGGAAGACATGCCGCAAAGGCCACTTGGGTGGAACTCGAACCCCTTGATGGCTGCATTTAGGACTAAGGCTTCTGCACATGGGTTGCATGCTTAACCCCTGTACCACACTGGCGAGCTCTGTATTTTTATTATTATTTTTTAGAAAAATCAGTCTTTTACATCACCAAAGGAATTTTGGCCCAAGCATTTTTGCTAAGTTGTTTTTAATTCTGCCACACTATACTATTTCCTACCATAAATGACCTATTTAAAGTCATGCCAAAGCATCCTAATCAGATTTAGGTTAAGACTTTGACTAGGCCACTTTAAAAGCTTAATCGTGTATTCTTTATCCATTCAGATATGGACTCAGGATGAAAACTGAAGGCCAAACCTTCTTTTTCAGGATTTTCTTGTCCAAGCTAATTTTTCAGTGGGGGCTCAGAAATGGAGGAAAAATTATAGAAAATATGCAAAAATAAAACAAACTGTAATCTAATTATTATTTTATTCATATCATCAAATATTGGTATGGTAAACCCATGGGGTTTAACTGAACTTTTCCCCCATTTTACCATGAAAGAAACATAGTTGGGTAGAGGAACCACTGTGCCTGACAAAATATTAAAATAATTTTTTTTTTCATTTGCAACAACCTACTTTTGTGAGTCTGGCTTTTTGAATTTAAACGTTTTAAAAACAAATCATAATGCACATAGTCAGTGATATCTGTATGGCACTGACAGACATTAAACCCAACCCTCCCACTACACACACAGTCGAGAGAAGTTTGATTTCTTTTAATCTGTTCTTTTTAACAGTGTGTTGAAAGGTTTGTTATTCAGGTGGAATTTAATGCAGTGTTGAAAGTGTGCTGGTGGATATTTGTATGAATAACAAATCACTGAATAGGGATGAAAGTGAACAACATTTCTAAAAGTTATTTTTTCTTAACATGTTTGAACCCCGTCCTGGGATCTTCCAGCTTCCTCCCAAAAAAATGACTGTTTGGTGTCACTAAAGTCATGTGTGTGTTTGTGTGTGTGCGTGTGTGCGCGTTTGTATTTGGTTGTTTGTCTTGTGTGTCTGTTTTGTCCTGTGGTGGGTTAGTGACCTATCCAGGTTGTACCCTGGCATTTGGCCACAGTTGATGTAGATTGCTGTCAGCTCCCCTGTGATCCTGATCATCCAGCAGGTTTAGAAGATGGATGGATATTTTCCAGCATTGTCTTTTAGTTCACAAAGTTTTGGGAACTATGGCATGGAAAAGTTTGGGAGCTAATGCTAGTTTAGCAGCCCCACACCTTTACTCTGGCACCACTGCTCAGTATGATGTTCTCTGTTATGCCTGATGTAACGGGAAACTTTTCATCCAACCCGAATTCGTGGAACAGACCCACTGCACATTCGCTTACTGGAGTAATTTTGAATTGTTTCAACTGAGACAGAATTTCTAATTCACAGGTGTCAAACTCTAGTCATTGACGGCCAGCGTTCTGCAGCTTTTTGATACATAATCCTATGTACCAAACAAATTTGCTATATTTGAATCACTTAATCATGTTATTAGCAGGACTTTGTAGAGCTTGAGTGTACTCTGAGGAGGTAATTAAGCTAAATCCTTCAGATGTGTTGGTCTAGGGAAAGATCAAGGATTTACAGGACACTGATCCTCAAGGACTGGAGTTTTACATCCCTGCTTTTGAGCAAAGTTTCCCAAACTTTCAGCTTCTAACCCAAAAAATGGTACCACAGTCGACTCATGACCCAAATGATTGGATCAGTGTGCATACTTTTCTGCAAAATTATTTAACCACAGCTGTGATATAACAAACAGCTTTAACAGCAAATGGGTTGGTTTTGTACATTTCAAGTGATACATTTTATATCTTTAAGCACTTTAACATGTTGTCATGTTTATTTTTAGTTCAATATCTGTAGTGGATCTCAAGATACCATGCTGGTTAATCAAGGACCCCAAGTAGTGCTCTGGGGAGTGTGTTTTCTTGCCTGTAACTGTGCCGGGTTGGATTGTTATAATTGTAGACAGCCAGAATTTGACACATCTCCACATCATGTAAAAAGTTGTTTTTACAGGAACTATCTATCTCTCCTAACTGCTTTCATTATGTCTGTTTACACCCTTCTCTTATTAATTATGCTAATTACTGTAATCCATATCTGTAGAGACGCAACAGTCAGGTTTTTCCTTTCTTAAGCCTGTCTGCAAGAGATTAGCCCTACCCTGCCTAAAGACCTGCCGATGATGCAAATCTTGCAGATCTAAATCCTGGAGCCATGCTCTGCTGCTCTTGCCTCTATCCCTGCTCTTTTTTTATCCCCAACTCTTTACCAGGCAGATGTCAAATCTCTCTGGGTACTTAAATGCCCAGGGCATGACCTTTTAACTTAAAAGACAAGGGCACTGCAAATATGGTCGCCTTTTATTGATGTTTCCATGAATTCTGTTCATATAATCTTTGATGTTTTTGTTTTTTTTCTGTGAGATTCATAAACGACTACAAACTTCAGCTACGTGCTTCACTTGACATCTGCTATGTCTAGTTTTGAAATGTCTCTGCGATTCACATATAGATATTTAAGAACAACCTGTTCTTCTTTGCCTTTTGTGTTTTCTTTATGATATGTCACGGTCACATCTCTGATAACTCACTTACTACTGCATGCTTGTCTAATTGCAAAATAGTCTGCATTTACGAGATGCTGCAAAGTGGCAAAGCGCCACCTCATTAACTGAGAAACCTTCCACCGCAATCAGTACTGCAATGATTCTGGTAGTGGCTGCAAGGACTGCTGCCTATAATTCAGCCCAAAGCACTTACAGAAGTGGACACTAAGAGTTTCCATTTAAATTCTTCCTGGATGGTTAGCTAAATGGATAGGGAAAAGGGACGAGTTCATAACCTGAAAAGGGGAACAAATCAATTACATTCAATTGTTGAACAGGCAATCTGTTAATTTCTTAGACATTTGATATTGCGCTAATAAGAAGCATTCTGGTTAATTAACTCTGCAGCCATTTGTCGTCACTAATTAGGTAGTGTCGTTTCAAAGGGTTACAGTCTGGCCATGACGAGTAATTAGGACTTTAACCTCACCAGACATCTCTAAATTGTTCTTCATGAAAAGTGATTTTTTTTTTTTTGTTTTGATTTGTTTTTCTTTGTCCAGGCCTGACCAATGAGTTGGATTAGCAATTTAAAACCAACTGCAGAGGTTAATATAGGTGAGAGTGAGGGCTTTTGTTCAGACAGGACCATTATTAAGAAACGCTGCCAGCCAATTTGTCCTTGTTGTAAAAGAGACAAAGAGATTCAAAACTGTGTAATTGTTTTAGCTGCCAGCTTTGCTGTCATGGTTGTAAAACTGAGGACTGCGTCTGTGTTAAGCAAAACAATGATTATGTTGTATCTAATATATACATAAGCAACACAAGAAAATAAAGAGTAAAGGTTCAGATGATCACAACAGAATTGATGTAATGCCAGCTGCAAGATCGTCCTGCCTACGCAGAAATGCAAGCTATTAAAAGCAAAGCTCCGAAAAAACTCGGCATAGTTTTAACGGTGAATTATTAAGGCACAGTGTTACCTAAGGGATTTTAATTAAGCATTTTGTCTGATCAGCAAACACGGCAAAGATATTGGTTATTTTTTCCACTGTTAAATTGGAAAAGATAAAGGATACAGTCATATTGGCTCCGAGTGACGAATATAGCACATAAACACCAGAATGAAAATTTAAGAACTGTTTTTATGAACACAATCAGGCTGCTTATGAAAATTTAAAACCCCTGCTAATATATCCTTTCAATAGTTTATTACCAAAGGAGTTCAACTAATCAATTAAGCAGCACAAGCTTTTTTTAATGCTAAACATGAGCAAACAATGTATGGCAAAAAAAGTTCAAGATTGTTGGTTACTTTTGTACTGACGAACAGCCAGTAGCTGCCATTAAAAATTGTTGTGTTGGTTTGCTTATGCCATTGGTATCAGGCTTTTTCCCATCTGTTATATTTTCCAAGATTCCTTTTTGGTTTTGAAAATGGAATGTATTCCCATCTCTCAATAGGTGTGTTTCGTACCGCATCAAAAAAGCTTGATGGAAATGGTAAAATGCAAAATAACTCCATGTTCATAAAATAGTTTTTGTGGTCACTTGAGGTTGTTTTTGGCTGTGGTAAAAAAAGGGTTAATGTGCAAAATGGCGAGACAGAAACACTTTATGAATCAGCTCTGATGTAGCAAACTTTTACATGACTGATCAGCTGTTTCTGCGGTTGGCATCTTCTTTGAATTTTCTATTTTGCTGATTTGCAGTGCTTGGTGCTTTAAATCAAATTGAAATAGTGCAAATGCGTGTTTCCTTCTTTTGAACTTTTAAACGTTTGCTTAAAATACGCTTTTCAGTTGGAGGGAAACGGAGCTAATGCTGAGGATTAGGCATGTCTGAATTGCAATGTTTAGCCTTTGATAGGGGACTTTTAAAAATATAACTGTACTCCTGCGGGAAGTACAACTACACTTTGGGATCACAATCGCTGATTGGTTAGGTTACTGACGAGTCACAAAGTTTAATTGACAGGTGACGCAACATCAGTTGTAACTAATAAGATGCACTCAGATCCATCACCACAGATATCAAAACAAAATTCTCCCCTGTATTTGTTCACTTAGTATTTACACATTTACATTAAATGAGTTCTTAATGCTAATGATAGACATGAAGTTTGACACCAAATTCTATTTGAGATATTATTGTAGATACTAAACTGGCGGGGTATAACCCTCAATTGGATACCTTACCCGTTTTGGAAGATCAAGGTAGTTAATCTTTCTACAAAATTGGTCTATACAGTTTTTTTTTTAGTAAGCAAGCTAAAGAGCTTTGTTCCTTTCACCTTTAAAAGAGAAGTTCTAGAGCAAGTCATTTATTAACAGTTGTCTGCATT
Source organism: Jordanella pulchra (assembly GCA_034780135.1). Lineage (NCBI taxonomy): Eukaryota > Metazoa > Chordata > Actinopteri > Cyprinodontiformes > Cyprinodontidae > Jordanella > Jordanella pulchra. The sequence goes on from JAUZNJ010034997.1 coordinate 9,459, forward strand.
TGCTTGTCCGTTTGCTGTTTTAGCTCAGTATCAGTCGATCCTGGATCAGTGATGAGTGCTTCTCTTCTTTAAATCAAACAACAATGTGATAACAGCAATTGTCCAATTAAAGCAGTCAACTCTGCTGTTTAAGAGCACTGCCATCATGAGCCCTTGGGATCTAGTTAGGTCTACCCAAACCGAAACACGGGTCAGATTGAGATCACTTTGTTATTACAGTGTATTGGTTTAGCAATTAATTGATTATGTAGTTTTGATTTTCATAACTTATTCAATACTGGAATGATAACACAAACTGTCTAATGCACTGGTTCTTGATTAAATGTCAGAGAAATAATATTCCACTTAGTGCTGCCATCTCTTTAATTATTATTGTGAAACCTTTTTTACTTTGATGAAACTAATTATGTTTTCAGACCAGTGCTTATAAGTCCTTGTTTTTGAATGATTGATTGACAAGCCATGTAAGCATCAACTGGCTGCTGTTTATGGACCGGATCAGGGTTGATTGCCTGCATTTTGACCTTCTCATGTAAATTATGGCTTTAATAAATTTCCGAAGGAGGCAGACTCACTGTGTCAGACGGCCACTTTTTTGACATTGTTCCATTCTCTCATAGTGATAAAGACAACCGTTTTGAATTAGCCTGGGGATATTGACTCTCTAAGTTTAAGAGAAGGGCAAATGAAAAAGTACTGGTGTGTCAGAAAAATGACTTTGCAAAGTACCAAGATCAGGCGTCGCCTTTGCTGTGATGACACTTCTCACAGCGAGTGCAGTTTGACATTGTGCATCCTGTTCTCTACCAAACATGAGAACGCACAATTTCAAACCTCTTAGCAGGAGAGTGGTCCATATGGTACAGCTAGAGAAATGTTTGGAGGAGCACCACATACCACGACTTTGTCCTTTAGAGGCTCTAGTACATTGTTACTGCTGCAAAAAGGGTATGGTCATCTGATTCATCTGCTGCTATGTCTCTAGTAGAGCTTTGAGAAATTGTAGTTGCATGGACATTTTTCATGCTCAAAACTATTTTTAGAGACTTTATATGCAAGTTTCAATGATTTGGTTTCAGATTGTGAATGTTCCTTTAAATTATAATTTAAACTATTTATCAGAAGATTTTTATTACCAAGAGAGCTCCAATATCTTTCTTTCAGCTCGATTTATCTTTTGCTCTCTTGTTTGCCTTAATTAACCCTGGACACCAACACATTTAAATTTGATAGAATTCAATTAAAAGTATGTGGGTAAGCTGTTTTCAGAAAATTAGAAACCTTATTAAAAAGCCAAAGGATCATGGATCTTACTGTGAGTAACATACTTGCTTTTCCCTTTAATTGCTTCTTTACAGAATTTAGGGAAGAAACAAAAAATGCTAATGTTACTAAGTCCATTTATTCTTCATTGTATGGCCCTTTCAATCAACACTCGTTCTGCAAGCTTGCTTTTGAAAAGTTATTTACTGTCATGCTAATTTATGTTCCCTGTCTTTACTAATTTGATGTTAGTTGTAGGGTTGACGAGGCTTTTGCATAATATTACGAATTTAGCTCCAAAGGTATTTACAGTTGGGAAAACAAAGTTTTGCTAGAAATCAGGATTTCTTTTGAGGTTCAGGCAAATACAGTGACCCATAGAAAACTGTATTGCATTTAATATTCTGTTATTTTGCATTATTACAGTAGAATCCATACTGATCAAGCAAAACACTCCTTTATCTCAAACCAAATTCAGTTTTTTTTTTTTTTTCTTAAATATCACTTCAAAGGTGACGTGCTTCTCATAGAGCACATAAAATCTAAGCTGGATGCAGAAGCTAAGAATATTGTTTTTATTCATCTCTGGAAAACTTTTGTAGCTGTCAGCTACCAGATACATAAAGATACATAAAACCACTTATTAAAAAAAGTACTCTTTATTTAGTTACAGCAGAAAAAAATAAAATTTTCACATACACACCCAATATACACCACTTCATTCCTTAACATACAGTGCTGCTATTGGGTCAAAGTACAAAAAAGTAACTCAGCTGAACTGAATCTAAATCATTTTCCCATGGAGTTTTAGATATGAAATATCAAAATAATTTATTAAAGGTTGATTCAAATTGAGTGAAAACTGCTGACACGCTTCAACCACGTGAGGCCTAGCATTGTCATGCATCAGAAGGAACCCTTGACACAGTGCATCGGCATGTTGTCTCAATGGGTCTGATCAATGGCTAAGGATCTGATCCCAGTACCCGATGGCCACTTCGATACCTCTGGATAGCAGGTGTTGCAGGGAGCATTAAGTTCTTCAGTGTCTCCAGACTCTGTCAGGTTTGTCGCATGGGCTCAGTGTGAACCTGCTCTCATCCGTGAAGAGCACAGATTGCCAGTGGGGAAGCTGCCAATTTTGGTATTTTTCCTGGAAAATGCCAATCACCCTAAACAGTGTTGGACTGTAAGCACAAGTCCAACTTGTGAATGTTGGGCCCTCACGCCACCCTCATGGAGTCTGTTTCTGACAGATTGAGCAGAAATATAGACAATAGTGGTTTGTAGGAGGTCATTTTGGAGGGCTCTGGCAGTGCTCATCCTTTTACTTTTGGACAAAGGAGGAGGTAGGTATTACTGGGTTGTTTTCCTTCTTTTTCTGGTGTACTGGCTTGTCTCCTGATGTCTCCGGGATGCTTTTCTGACAGACATGGCAAACATTTTTTGCCAGAGCTGGCATTGATGTGCCAAGTTTGATAAGCTTCACTACCTAAGTGAACCTCTATGGGTTCTAGACATCATCTCATAGTAACCACCTTTAGGGGTGAAAGTACTGACCAAATGAAAATGTGATAAGAACATTAGCCAGAAAGAATGAGAACAGAAAATGGCCTGTGGACATCACCTGCAAAACGTGTGTGTCTGTGGACACCTGAAGGCTGTCCCCCATCAGGAGGAGGAGGTGCTCTGCCTTGACACAGCTGACGTGTGGAAGACTCTGAGGAGGGTC
>JAUZNJ010034998.1:0-12453 GCA_034780135.1 Jordanella pulchra
AAAAAAAAAACTCAATAAGGTAAACCTTTGTCTTTTGTCAAGCAAACATTATACACTCCAATGTAGGATAGTGTTTTAGGCTATTGTATCTCTTGTGTATTAATCTGAAAGGAAAAGACAGGTTGTTCTTTAAAGCCAGTACCTTTGGAAATTTACTCCCATCACTTCAAGTTTTCCACGAGAGCCAAGAGCTTTGGCCAAATGGTGAGATTGTATTTCAGCTCAGTCATTGACCTAGTTTTGAATCTGATAAGAGACTTTATAGCAACCTTGAACCTCAACCTTAATTGTCCTTCAAACTAATCTAGACAATTGAAATCACATAGCTAGCTGGGGAGAGCTTTAAAACCAGGGAGACAAAGTCAAAGCGTCCCCAGTTACGTAACAAGTGACAGTGAAATACCTCGTTTGATAGCAAGTGTGCCTCTGCCTGCAAGGGCATGGCCAGAATGCATTAATGTAGTCACTGCATAAGGAACATCAGGACAGGAAAATAACTGCATTCAAAATGGCAAAGAGTATCTAAAAGTTTGGAAAAATTCATTTTCTTTTTAAGGATTTGTTAAAAAACACTGAAATGTTCCACTGTTCTGACATCCATGGAAAAACGATGAGCAATATATGCGTCAATGCAGGGAACACCTCATATGAAACATAACTACCAGCATGTAAAACAGGAACTATGAGTGAAGGAATCTTATTGAGCAGCAGAAAACCCATAATTAGTGCTCGCAGGGGAATGATAGCTTTGTCACATTCCAGAGGCTGAGGACATCCTCTGCCGTTGCAACACATCTGAAGTCTTTCAAGAAGACACATAATTGCTGGATTATCAAGTCGGAGAAAGCTAAATTAGCCCAGCCTGTGGAATGTGGTAGAATTAGCTCTAAAATACACTCCCAGGCCACTTTATTAGGTATATCTTGAAAGTATCCAGTTAAACCTGAACTGCCCTAAACCGTCATGTCATAGAGTCATCTAGGTGTCAGAGATATTCCTTAGAAATGTTTATCTTTATCAAAATGGTAACACCTCTGTGTTTGTGAAGGATTATTGCTTGAACGTCAATGACAAGAACCTTTATTCTCCAATAGTTCATAAACGTTCTCTGGCGGACTGGTGACTGTTGATGCCTTTAGGGAACAGAGACCATATTGTGTAATTTACAGTCCAAACACATTGATAGCTTCATTGAATTCTTAAAAACAACCAACCAAAAAACAACAAAAAACAACAAAAAGACACGTCCACTTTTCTAACTTCCCACAGTAGCTGTGCTGCACTACTGATGTAATGATTGCTGATTTTTTTTTTAAAGTTCAATTCGATCATCATATTCGTGAAGATACAGATATTATGATTGCCTCCTCTTGTTGAAGCATTTCCTCAAAGCAGTTTTAAACTTCTGTTGTTCCAACTCCATTCATGACAGGCTGTGCTACAGCGCTAACTCTAGCTTGTACATACAGTTTCATTATCTGCTTTTTGCTGCTCCTTGTGCAAATTTCTGATTAATGAAAGTTGGTATTTCTCTCAACCTCTTTTGCATAACACAAGGTTTTTTAATCCTGCTTTCATTCTGCAACAGTTAAGGGGATTTTCATATTCAAAGCATTGCTGCAATAAAGAGTGCACAGAAATGTTTAAAGCCATGCTTCATCGCTGTAATGTATTGCAGGTAGGGAGTACAGAGTACTCTACAAGCACGCTGAGCACGTCTTTGAACACCTTGACCTTCGTACAGAGATTTAAGAATCTCCTTTTATGCCTTAATTTAATTTAAAGATAACATATTTTTATGAGGAATCAGTAACGATTTCATTAATTTATCTTGACAGCTTTGAACAACTTAACTAGACTAATAAAATTAAGGTGAGAAATGTGTCGATATTAATAAACTATAAACCTATCACAGAGTGATTAATAAACCAAAAGAGCTGAAGCTGACAACATGTCTTGACTCCTGTACACTAAACTGCTGGTAATAATCAGCTCCTCATCCCCCTTATGTAAGAGTCAGAGTGTAATTATCATCATAAAGGATAGTTATCACATAGCTTTAAAGGTTCATCAGCAGAACAAGTTGGACCGAGAGTGCCTCCCAGGTATTTAGAACGAACTTTGGTCTTTCAGTCAAACCCTCACTTTGGTCCTAGAGCTCTGGGTGAGGACTGGTTCAGGGAATACCTTCACATCTGAATAAACTAAAGGAATCCTTTTCCATAAACTCCACAATCAGCTGCTTTTACAGAGCAGAGACTCTAAAATATAAAGTACATTAGTGTGAAAAAGTTTTTAACCATCTATCATTTCCTCTGACGGTTTACAGTTGTCTTGATCCCAAATTATTTGGGTTTTTTGTTTGCTTTTCCCCTAGAAAGCTTAGTCTGTTAACAACATGCAAATTATCAGGGAAAACGACAAATGCAAAGGGAGTTCTAGATGGTTTTAGGTAAAAAAAAAATCCCTGAAAACATGAAAACCCATTTAGTTGCAATAATATTCACTTCTGAAAGAGCCTGAAATAAGCAAAAAGGCACCAAACACTACCAGGATGAAGTATACAAGAGCCTGTGTACACACCACACACCAACGTAACCATAGAAACCCAGCAGGCTCAATATGGGAGGGAAATTAGTCATTTGCACTTGACTTGCATTTCGTCACCAACATGGCAATTATCAGTGACCTCAATGAGCTGAATGTGACAACTTAACATAGTGACACAGTTTCAGGTGGGCTCTTCCAAATGCTGCTCGGTTTATATGAGAAAACGTCAATTTGTTTCATTTGGAGTGTGGTGTAAACTGGATGCAATGTTTGTGTCATAGCAGTTATGATCATTTTCAACACTTGTCCATCAGAACAAAGGTGGGTAAATTCAGCTGTAGGGAGTAAAAAACTGGCCGGCTGTTTGCCCTCACCTTGTTCACTGAACCAGGGGATTTTAAACCAGTGGTCTCAAGCTCAAATCTTTGACGGCTGGTGCCTAGCAAGGTTTAGACAAAGGACATCTGACCAAATGGTTTAACTACCTAACCAGTCAAGCTTTGCAGAGCTTTGCTAATGAGCTCATATTGGACTCAGGTGTATTGAAATACAGATGCTTTAAAAAGTTGCAGAAGACCAGCCCATTGAGGACTTGAGTTTGGTCCTTGTCTATGAAGTGGCGCTGGAAATAATAAAATGGTTGGAACTCATCTCTGTTCAGGCGTTTTACTTTATGGGCCTGGATTACCTAACTCTGCAAAGGAGGCTTTTGTCAGAGATTTCTTGAGGCTTCACATTTTCTGTAAGCCTTTCTTAAATTAGGCTTTTTGTGCGTTTTCATCATATAATGGGAAGTGATACTCGTTCTGCTCATGGAGTCGGATGAACTTTATTTCATCAAATTTGGAAATACTTGCAGATATTTTAAACTGCTGTCCTTTAAGGCTGATGTCCTGCAACTTTCAAATATGTCAATGTTCCAACCCACCTATATCAAGTGGTTTAATGACCTCACCATGTAACCAATACCTAATAGGCCTACTTTCATTTCCACCCTTGCGTCCGTTCAGTTAGAAATCTTCCAGAATGGTCTTTTATACCACTTCCTTTACACCCTTGATCTACACTTCAGCTAAACACGCATCTAAGCAGTATGTGTTGAAATATATTACCCACAATTTGCTGCGTTTGACGTTTAAGCAAAAACTCGCCGTTATGGCACAGATGCCCAAGTCTATGCCATTACCCATACTGTTACAAATATACCATTTTGCAACCTTCTTCTATTCATATGCCAACCCTTACACGGACTTCTAGCAAGTAAATGCTTCACAGATTGGCATATGGTGTAGTGTGGGTATTGGGACACGGCCAAGCTCTATAGAGTCATACTAATGACCTACTTTTTCTATACAGGTGTGTTACAGCAAAAGTATATCCTGAGGTTTCAGGACAGAGTCTCTTGAGGACTGGATTTTGTCACCTGTGCTTTAGACCCCTTGGAAAAGTGAAACACTTTCTCATATAACATGAGACCCTCTGAGGTGAAGCTTTCGCAATAATTTGGCTCTTATATCAGACTGCTTGTGTTTTGTCGAATCCTTGAGAATGTAATGGAAAACTTTTAGTGGAACCTAAATGTGAGTGGATAATCCCCAGAAAGGATTTTTGGACAACAAGCTCAACTTTAGCTGAGAGTTTCTGTCATTCCTGCAGAACAATGTAACTTTCCCGTTGAGCAAATCCTCCTGTAAAAAGCCATTAAACAGTAGAGAAGACTTTCTGTCCCTGTATGTGTTTTAACCCAAAATACAAGAGTTCAGAGCTTGAAATGTTTTCTACCCTGTTTTGGTTCTCAACAAAAGTCTGTTTATGGGTTCCTGTTTCTTTAAGCTAAAGCATACTAGGTATTCTATGAACCCTTTTCAAATGATCCTAGTCCAATAAGAGTCTAGCTGTTATAGACAGGTAAACTACTGCATATTGGTCTCTGAGTTATTGAAAAATAACACCCTGACACCCACACATCTTTTTGGAAGCATATATCTCTTACAAACAAGTACATTTCTGTTCCCTGCTTGAATCAGGGTGGTCATGTTAGAGGTCTTTGACTGGCATCAGAAGCAGGAAATAATAAAACCACTAAAACAAAATCACTTGTTCAAAAACAGAGGAAAACCAATAAATAGATAAAAAAAATCCTCCCCAGTCATCCTTCAATCCAAGTTGAAAAGTTGAAAACCTTCCAAGCGGTTTTCAACCTACAAAAAATGCTACAAGAGCTTAGCAAGAATTCATCCAGGACATTTTCTGTGAGGAAGTTTCTGCAGAAATGACCCCAATGACTAAAAATCAGAATAATAAAAAAGACCAACCTACCTGCAAACATACAGTGGTGTGATGGTCTGGTGATGATCTGGCCAAGGCTTCCCCCCAATGATGTTTAGGAATCATCAGCAATCATCATGGACACTTGACAACTGCTGATGCAGAGGAAGAACCATCAGCTGTAGGTTTAGGGGAGGATTTCTTTTCTACACAGAACCAGGTTAGTTCTTCGGTCTGTCACTTGTTTTCTGTAGGTGGGAACTATAGGAAAACAGGTTCCTGTTAATGGCAAAGTCTTCTGGTCAGAGAGCTTATGTGAAGTTGTAAAAGCCACTATTTGGTCTGTAACCTGGTGGAGGCTTCTCAAAGGTCAGAACTTTTTCATGGTTCTTTTACCTCTAGAAGCAACACTGATCTGAAGGTTGAGTTGACCTGAAGCAGTCATTCAATAAAAACTCAAACTATGAAAGTAAATTTGATTTAAATGTCCTTTGATTGTCAGAAATCCTCTTCAGTTTCTTCTTAACGCTTCTCTTCTTCCTCTGTTAAGTTTCATTGAGGAAAGACAGATTCTTAGTTTATGTTTCTTTAATCATTACTTTCATAACCAGCCAGCTACTATCAGATGTCACTGACAGACACCAGAAAACTCACAGAGGTTGGCAGGAAGATGTGATGCGACTGACACCATTTACTTTTTATTGATTTACTGCATTGTAACTGTATCCTAGAGACAAATTAACCACAACATTGAAACTAGGCCGATGTTAAGCCTGTTCTGCATGTTTGAAGTTACTTCACGGGGGCGGATATAGTAAAAAATGTTGCTATTTATCATTGTGGACTCATCATGTTTCTCATGTGGTTACTCAGTTGGTGAGGTGATAAGTGTGGAGCTTAGAAAGCCCAGCTCTGTCCCTCTGTTTAGTAATGCTTGCATTCATTGGACAAACACACTGATGATTAAAACATTTATTTAAAAGAAAGATATTTCTGCTCTAAAATGAAAAAAAAAGAAACACCTGTTGGATTTTTTTAAAATCAAAAAAAGATTTTAACAAAATGAAAAGGACTTTCTGCCTCATGTCAAGGCAGCTTGACATGAGGCTGAATTAAAGTTTTATCCCTCCTCAGTGAGATCATCAGAGGTTTGTAAGGTGAGGAGGAGACAAACAGACAGAAAACCATTGTGAGACAAGTGAGGAATGTAGTACTTTCCCTCCACCTCAATGCCTCAGTATCGTATGACAATCCTTCATGGAAAACTACACCATTCCTGTGGAGAGAGACAAAAAAAAAAACCTAATAATAAAGAACACTAAAAGCACAACTAAATATATTTCCTGCAACCAAAACATACTTTGAGTTTTTTATTGTATGTCTGCTAAAGTTATAAGAATATTATCTCTGCAGCTGCTTTTCACACACAAATATTTCACTTATTAAATATTTGTGTAGCTTAGTAAGTATTCACTCATAATGTAAACATTATGAAACACTTTCACAGTTTGCTTTCTTCACTAATAATTCGTCACACACCAGAGGTTTTGAAAGCTGTAGCTTCAGAGCCTTCAAAAATAACAACACATTTAATATAAAAGAAATTTAAATAATATATGTTCTGCAATTATAAGAGGAAATATAAAATTATTGTTATTTTAAAGATTTTTTTAGCTTCACTTAGGATAGAAATGGCTCTTTGGATTGTAAAGTGTGTAGAATGCTACCAGCAGGGGGCGACTCTTATCAACTCAAAAGTCTATGAGCGTCTGTGAGTAAATTAGTTGATTGCGCTTCATTTTGATTTATATAGAGGTTTTCTGACGTAGTGCATGGATTAAATATTTATTATTAACCGTTTTTTGAAAAGTAACCTTATCATGGTTAAAATATCTCATTACCCAAATTCCTCAAATATTCTACTACACCTCCACAGTGGGCCAATTTGTCAGCAGTTGCTGCTACTAGTGCCTTCTTTAAAATTATCCAACTTTTCCTTTCTTTTTTTTTTTTTTTTTTGAAAACACTGGCTTTTTGTAAGAAACATTAACCACAAGGGGTTGAAAACTTCTCCATCCCACAGCCTCTTAAACAGCATTATCTTTTGGCTTGGGAAAGTATTACAAACATATTATTACGGGCTGTATTACAAAATATTTAAAGAAAAATCTAATTTTACAGAGTTTTACTACTTTTATTCACTATTCCATAACTATTACAATTGTTTAGCATAATAGAAAAGACTAAAATGTTATCAGCATCATGTTATATCTCTATTGAACAGCCAACCTCAACAAACTTGACAATGAGAACGGAAGAAACAAAATCCACCCTGTTTAAAGTATGTGTGAAGTTGGAGAGCTGGACTTTAATACCTGTCAGTGCTATACTCCAAGTTTAGTTCTGAGTAGGCATAGCTTTATAGTTAAATAGCTTGATATACACAAACATGCTGTTGCAAAAGGGAAAATGAATACTCTGCCCTGTAAGCCAAGGTGGGACAAATATTTCACACAACAGGAAACCTCAACCTCTAGTTCAGTTTAAAATGACCTGAACTGTGATATATAGTAACATTAATAATAAGGATTTTATAATAATTTTATTAAAAAAAAATACAAAAACAAAATAAAAATGTAAATTAACCTAAAAACTGTGAGTGTGTGTTTAATTTTCAGGATGGAATTAAAGGGCCTTAAGAGTGACATTTGAGGCAGAAGAAAACACACAACCACAAGCGTTTAAGGAGCTGACTACTGACTGCATTTAACAGCACCAACAATTAAAATGGTCAAGATTTTGTCCAAATTAAATCTATTTGAAAACCTGCTCTCACACTTCTTTTCAAAAAAATGTGTTTGTTATTAAACCTAAAAGAAATACTAATGCTTTTTTAGAGTGAGGGAATAGATTTTAATGAATGTAACGCTGTGAGGCGTCTTTTTGTTTAGCAGAAAAAGATCATTCTTAAAAATTTTAGTAAATAAGTTGCTTTAATAGGAAGACAACAAACTGACCACACTAAAATTTTAAATGAATCATCATTGACTCAATTTGATAAACATTTATCTTAGATCTGGCGATACTAAATAAAATGTAAAAATCGAAGCGCACTGGAGGTTAAAACAAACAAAAAAACGCCCATTCAAACCTCTGACGTGATGATAATTTTTCTCGTCAAATTCTTGAATCACGACTTAGGTCACCCAGCAATATGTTTTGTTATCATTTAATCACAATCTTTCCCTAACTTTCCCTCATTTCTTCAAATTCGAAAATGTTTCTTTGGTGCCATCTAGTGGTGATTATTGTTAATTTTCAATAAAAAGGAAAACGATCAGAAACATTTGAAAACTTTATAAAAACACGTAAAAATAAACTCTACACAGTAGTTTTAAATTACAGATCCAGATGAATCTAAATAACAGAAGGAAGGTTCAACAGTTTTCTACAGAAATGATCAAGAACTAAATTCACAACAACTTTCAAATATTCATACATTTTTAATTTTCAGTCTAATCTTCAAGTCTTTTTTCTGTTTTAGGTGTATTTGGTTGCTTTACTTAGGTGTTAGGAAAGGATAAGGCAGTTAAAGTGAGTGAGGATGATGGAGATCAGGGCGCTGCCGCTCAGCAGAGGAAGTGCAGGGGCGAATTTACAGGATGAGCTCAGAACTGCAAGAAAATAAAAATGCAAAAATATTGGTCAACTTTACATATAGTTCCTAATAAACACTTACAGAACCCTGTAAAGCATTTCCTTGATCAGTGCAGCTGTTCTATATAGGAAGCGGGCTAATATTTTCAATAACAGGAAGTTAAACCTTTTAAGTATAAATGTTGAAGAGTCCCCAAATGTTTACTACAACAGGAACACAGTATTCTGCAAAAAAAGTCAGATCAAAATCTGATTAGTGCTGTAAAACAACTAAGGTCATATCTCAACCAATTAAGAGTAACATTGGAATGTTTATTGATTTCAGTGACTGAAAAACTACTGATCCAGTCTAAACAAAGTGATTTCAAGTGTGTACTACTGTTAATTCTGTGGATTAGAGCTTAGAGCTAGAAGAATAAACAATTGTTCTGCAGATAGATGATAACAACCTCTTGGAGGGTGTGCCGGATATAAAAAATATACATGGAAAGTTGAGTGGAACGACAAAGTCTGGCTTAAAAAAAAGAGTAAATCAGTGTGAGATTTAATAAAGAATGATTTAGGGGCTTTAGTCAGTTCTTCGAGTGCCATGACAGAAACACTTTTAATATTACCTTTAATTCAGAGATAGATTAGCACCAGAACTGTGTCCAGGTGTGTTAATGTTTGGCAACTCACAAGGCTTTTACTCCAGCTGCTGTCCAAACCTTGTGAATCTCCATCAAGCTCTTTGCGTCATAGTTCTGTGAAGGTTGAGGTATAACCTTTTCCATCAACAATTTTCCATTAATACTTTTTCACACTCTCAGTAGTCCACTTCTTTAGCAACAGCCTTTTGTAGCTTAAGGTGACAGCTTGCTGAAATTAGTGAACTCTTGGATGATAATGTAATTAATTAGAATAAAGCTGTTTGTCTTATTAATAATTCTATTACAAATCCTTTAATTTGCCATAAAACGCCATGATAGTGTATTGACTTAGACAATACTATTTGTTGTTTACCTGTTTTGTTGCCTTATTTGCTGTATTAGATTAAAAAAATCATTTACATCTGATTTTTTTAAAGTTTTTTAAAATATGTTTATAGAACTGATTATGGTTCTTTATTTAATGTGTGGATCCTCTTGAATTGCTTCACTGAGAAAGAATTCAAACAGTAGCTGCTGTAAACCTGCTGGTGGGAACTCAGCGCCCTGCGCACTGACTCGCAGGTGTGGATTACAACACTGACAACAACCTGTCCCAAAAACACTGATATCTGTGAAGGATTTTTGCTTTTAAAGGAACAGTTCAGATGTTCAAGTGGGTCATCAGCAGTGTGTCGTTACCTGTGACAGACAATGGTTTTATTGAACAGTTAAACTGCAGGTCTAGAAAGAGCTGATCTCAGTCATTTAAATCTAGAATCTTACATCTGAGCCAAAGGCTGTATTAGTAAAAAAAATAATTTAATCATGAAACTACTTACAACACAAAGAAGTGGAAAATAGAAAGAATAAACAACGAAAACTGCCCAAAATCACAGTAATAGTCTAATTGTTTTAAGCAAAAAAACATGTGTGTCCTAAGGTGGTTCTTACTGCGGCAGCTTTTCCCATCAGGCTGCAGCATCCCGGTCACACAGCTGCAGATGGGTCCGGCGCCCTTACTGGTGCAGATCTGCTCACAGCCGCCGTTGTCATCCTCACACCAGTCTGCCTCTGGTGGACAAGCAAAAAGAAAGTTTTGGTAATAAACTGTTAGTTCAGGTGAAAATAACTGAAAGTTCAAAAAGAAAACCTTTGTTGTTTTAATAGCAATATTTTTCAAGTTCAATTTTTATTATTTATTAGTGCTTTTAGGTTTTATGTTTTCCCAAGATTCTACTTAGACACTTTGTTTTGTTTTTGAATTTCATTTAGAAGAGGTTCTCTGTATTCCAGACTCTTGGTGACTTAGTGAATTTCTCCCCCTTGTACTTTAATTTCTAAACACTATTCCATGTATTAGGGGTGTAAAGTTTCAGTAAAGTCCCTATTCAGGACATCAGATTTAATATCATAATTCAGGAAGTAACAGTACACTTTGATCAAGATATACTATTTATTATCGTTTACGCTTTGATTATTTTTAATTAGTTAAACATAATCAGGATATATCCAGGGCATAAATAAATACTAAACTAATAAAACAACATGGAAATGGTCTAAAATGTTATCTAGGAGGTTTAGAATAGTCGGAACCATTGAAACTAAGATGTTTACATCCCCTTTGAGCTTTGATATGTACGTGATTCACAGGCTGATTGAATGCTAGCAGGACCGTCCTTCTTTCTTTCTCTGAAAGACAAATGAGTCCCATCAACTTTCTTTAAACTGCCTTTTAGTGACAGCTATAATTGCGTGCTTTGGTGACGATTTTTAAAGTTGTGACAATAGATCACAGCTTCCTGCACTTAAGTCCTGCACATGACATTCTACATTAGTTATGCTTTATAACTGGTTTAGTTGACATGTGCTACAAACCCTATGGGCTGTAGTGTACTTTTACAGTATATATCTGTGTACCATTACACCTCTGCTGTCTAACGAAAAAAAATTTGCACCGAGCCGCATGTTGCATGTTTTTTATACAAAATTATTTCTCGTCTAATTAATCTAAACTAATTATAGCTTTAATGATTTATCAAAGTAAGACTCTAAAGAGGAGCTCTCAAACCTCTTCTTCTGATGGGTCCCACTGTCAGGATGTGCTCCTTATGGTCACTGTCTTCCGAGTACATTCTCCTCTTGTGAGGACAATTCTGGAGGAGCAGGACAAAGACTTTACCTTCAAACTGTAAAGCTTCTCATCACTTCTTCTTTGAACAGTTCTCTCCAGTGTCTCACCACTTTGCAGGCATTCGTGTCTGAGTCACACAGCGAAACGTCACAGTGCAGGTGGACCTCATCATAGTCTCCGATGAACTTGAAGACGGTGACGTGGAAGCGACAGGTGAGGGACACGCCGTTCTCTGCCATCCCAATGGTGTTGTCCTTTGTGTTTGGGCACCTGGAGGTTAAGTGTTATAGAAATGTTTTATAATAAACAGTCCAAACATTTGTTTATAGGATTTTCAGAACAGTTCTATCTTATCTTAGCTTCATTCTAAGAAGGACCATGTAAAACTTTTGAGAGATCTATGGCTGAGGGGTGCAAATGCTGTGCAAATGCAAAAAAATTGATTTGCAAACATAAAATATTGGACTAACACACAAACACACACAACGCATACCAAGGAAAAATACTTAGGATAAATACTTCAAACACGGAAATCAGAGCAGCAAAGTGGGAACACCCTGCAAACCCAAATCTGCTGCTAATACAGTACATAAATGATGCTGACAAACAAAAACACATGCAAAGAGAATTTGCAGAAAGTAGCAAAAACCACGCTAAGATAGGTTTTAAACTAAAAGCAAAAATTTCAGTCAGTGGAAATTTTGCATAAAAAAACAACATGCTAACGTTTAAAGGTTTGTATTCAATATATTACTCTCTGATACACAATTATTTAACAGACTGTGAAGAACTATATGGAAGAATGTACAAAACTACAATAAAAAAAATTGAGTTGCAATAAAATTGAACCATGTACATTACACATAAAGCAGGATTTTTTTTAAATCATACTATTCCACTATTTATAAATTTATAAATTCAAATATAATGAAATTTAAAGATCTTATGCTACAACAATGCAATGAATTTACAAAGCAAAAAAGTTAATTACTACCAGATTGTATCCAGAAGTTTTTTTCTTTTCCAGAGAGTAAATACAGTTGTGGCTTAAAAGTTTCCATTCCCTCCCATTAAAGAAATTCACACTAGTAATTCAAATAATATTTGCCTGTTCTCCCTGTGCATGCGTGGGTTCTCTCCAGGTACTCTGGCTTCCTCCCACAGTCCAAAAAACATGACTGTTAGGTTAATTGGCATCTCTCAATTGTCCCTAGGTGT
>JAUZNJ010034999.1:0-12452 GCA_034780135.1 Jordanella pulchra
TCAACACCTTTGTTTACTGGAGCTTGGCCTGTTTTTCAGTGTAGTCCTGTTTCTCTTACTGTGACTAACTGGATATCTTCTCTTTCATCCTGTGACACAGGAGCTGGCGTGGAGCTCGTATGTCTGGTTGTGTCTTTCCTGAGGAGGCCGCCTGTGGAGCTGATGACAGTTACTTTTTATATCTTTGCTTCTTTCTGTCTGTCTGCTTCTGTCTCCTTGAACCCCAGTCGGCCTCAGCAGATGGCCGCTCGCACTGAGCCTGGTTCTGCTGGAGGTTTCTTCATGTTAAAGGGAGTTTTTTCTCTCCACTGTTGCTACATGCTTGCTTAGTGTGAGGGATTACTGGCGAGTCAATGATTCGATGCAATTAGCTGGTTTTCCTTAGATAGAAAACTTTTAACTAATCTGACTTTGTGATTTGAATGAATTGTCTTTGTGAAGAGCCTTGAGATGACATATGTTGTGATATGGCGCTATATAAATAAACTGAATTGAAACTGCATTGAACTCTTCCATCAAACGTGGATTAGTCATGAGAAGATTAAAGCCAGTATGTAGAGTTCTATCCAAAAGTCCATGTCATCCTGGACTCCCCAGAAGTTGCTTTGGAGAAGCCATCAGCTAACTTTACAGTCTGAAACGTGAGTGAAAATTGCGGACCCAGAATTCAGCCAGACAGCGGGGTGCGTTTCAACAGTTTATTTAACTAATTCTCCCAGGTCAGTGACGGGAAGGAGCAGCAACAACAGGATCTTCTCAGAGTGTGTGGGAGGAAAGCCCAGAATAGGGATCAGCACTGGGAAACCAGATGGCTGCGAGGAATCCAGAACGTTATTCAGTAACTGAGTTGGAGGCAGAGCAGGGGTCAGATCCGGGAGATCCAATAACAAAATGGGTACCAGTCCGAGATAAACTGGCGCTAGACTGTGGTCAAAAAGAGGGTTATATAGGCTGATGTGCAGGTGGAGCTGATTGGTGAGATGAGAGTTAAGCAGGTGGGGATGATTAGAGCATGACTGATTAACAGAATGATGACAGAAATGTTTTCTGCCTACAAGAACCAGACCACTCTGATCAGCTGATCAGAGTTCCTCCCTGTGGATTGGTGACATTTATTTCATTGTTGTACACAGGCTGCATCTCAGACAAAGAATTAACAAAGGTCAGAGCTGGGAGATGAAGTCATGACAGATAAAGGCTTCCTCATTCAAGACCTACTAAGGCTTCCTGGCTACTTCAGCAAGAAAGAGACAGAGGGGACCCAGAACATTGCTCGGCTGCAGATCATTGTAGAGCGAGCAATTGCTAGAGTAAAGTGGTACCGTATCTGGGATTATTCAGTGCCTCTCACTTTGACAACAATTGTCAATCAAATCTGGTACAACTGTTGTGTTTTGGCAAATTATCAAGGCCCATTGAAGACAATTGTAGACAATTTTTTTGTATGTTAATTGCTGTAGTGATATGTAAAATGTTTTTTAAATGTCCAGTCAAAACATACATTAAATTAAAACACACTTGAACAGCATACTGCGCTATTTTTTTATTTTATTGTTTAAGTTGAAGCCACTCACTGAAGACACTTTTTTATTGTTGAAAAATCCTCTGAAGAGGATGCTCTCTGTTGTTCATAATCGTTTAAACTTTATGAATAATTCTCCTTTGTGAAATAATCTCCCAAGGTTCCAGAGGAGTTCCTAGAAGAGCCGGCCTTCTTTATTAGCTTGTTGAGCTTTTTTCAGTCATTTGCTCTGATGCTGTTACCCAGCAGATGATGGAGGAAGACATTACACTCTCCAAAACAGACTGATAGAAGATCTGTAGCATCTGGCTGCCTACACAGAAGGAGCTAAGCTTCCTGTGGAAGTCCAGTCTGATCTGTCCCTTCTTGTAGACGGCTTTACAGTTGCATCTCCAGTCTAGTACAACATACAGCATGTTTAGCTTTAAACAAATAATAGATTATAGTTTGAAGGTAAGCTTCAACAGCAGCAGAAAAAACACAGACTATGTTGCA
Source organism: Jordanella pulchra (assembly GCA_034780135.1). Lineage (NCBI taxonomy): Eukaryota > Metazoa > Chordata > Actinopteri > Cyprinodontiformes > Cyprinodontidae > Jordanella > Jordanella pulchra. The sequence continues at coordinate 2,018 of JAUZNJ010034999.1, forward strand.
ACAGAAAAAAAAATAGTAACCACTGAGCAGGAAGATGTTAGAATAAGCTCTGAGTAATCCAGAACTTGTACGTGAAAGTTCTTCAGCTGTTAAATATGAACAGGAACTTGAGCTAAGCACAGCCAACCAGCTTTCTGACTATTTCAAACCTGCAGCTTATGTGATTCCTCAGTTTTCTTCATGGATCTGAAGCATTGTCATGATCCATAGTTTTTGTGTTTCATTTTTGAGCTTCCTGTTGTCTCTGTGTTCTCTGTGTCGTCCTGTCCTCCCCTGATTACCCCCAGGTGTGTCTTGTTTCCCTGATTACCTCCCTGTGCATTTAAACCCTCCTGTGTTTCTTGTTGGTTGTCGGGTCCTAGTCTGTGAGAGTCTGTGATTGTCAGTGTTTGTTTGAGTTATTCAGTTGCCTCTCGTATGTCCAGCGCTACCGGTGTTTAACCCTGCATTCAGTTAAGCCGTGCTGCCTGGTCTGAGGATTTTCAGTTGCTGTTCAGTTTGGATTATTGTTATCATTAAAACCTTCATTTTGCACCGCATCCTGGTTCCTGCCTCTGCCTCACCACCTCCACCACAACCGTTTCCTGACAGAAGGACCCGACCAGAAAAGGAACGGTGAGGCAAGAATCTGACCATGAACCAGGAGTACTGGGACCCGATGGACGTACTGCAGGCCACGATCGGGGAGTGCTATGACGCCAAGGGAAACCCCAGTGTTGCCTGGAGTTGGCCAGGGATCGTGAGGCTCCTGAGCGTACTGTTGGACTGTTGGTCTCCACGTTATCACGTGCCGGGGTTGGCGGAGCTCCGGTGGGAGGTGGCCTGGGAGCGCCAGATCGTCTTGGCAGCTATGGATGGCCGCTCCCCGTCTCCCAAGCCAGACCTTCGCTCCGCTAGCCCAGCTCCAGCGTCTCCGGATACAGCTCCAGCGTCTCCGAAACCAGCTCCGGTCCCTTCAGCATCCGGACCTCACGCATCTCCGAGGTCGGCGCCGACTCTGGATCCAGCACCTGTGTCTCCGAGACCAGCTCCAGTCCCTTCGGCGTCCGGACCTCACGCATCCCCGAGGTTGGCGGCGTCTCCAGACTCAGCTCCAACGCCTCCGGAACCTGCTCCAGTCCTCTCGGCGTCCGGACCTCATGCATCTCCGAGGTCGGCGCCGACTCCGCACCCCGCACCTGTCGCTCCGCAACCTGCTCCAGTCCTCTCGGCGTCCGGACCTCACGCATCTCTGAGGTCGGCGCCGACTCCGCACCCCGCACCTGTGTCTCCGGAACCTGCTTCAGTCTTCTCGTCGTCCGGACCTCGCGCATCTCCGAGGTCGGCGCTGACTCTGGACCCAGCACCGGTGTCTCCGGACCCAGCTTCTGCATCTCCGGAAACAGCGTCTCCTGTCTTGACTCCTACTGAGTTCGTTCCAGCTGGGGGTCCGGTCGGCGCAACAGCCAGCGCAGCCTCTGCTGCCATCCAAATGGCGGGGGTGGAGTCAGTTCCTGCCGGCGTTCTCAAAAATGGTGCTGCAGCCACCACACCAGTTCCTAGTGCATCTCCAAGTGTTCCTAGTGCATCTCCAAGTGTTCCTAGTGCATCTCCAAGTTTTCCCAGTGCATCTCCAAGTGTTCCTAGTGCATCTCCAAGTGTTCCTAGTGCATCTCCAAGTGTTCCTAGTGCATCGCCAAGTGTTCCTAGTGGATCTCCAAGTGTTCCTAGTGCATCTCCCAGTGTTCCTAGTGGTTCTCCCAGTGTGGTTCCTCCTAGTGGTTCTCCCAGTGTGGTTCCTCCTAGTGGTTCTCCCAGTGTGGTTCCTCCTAGTCCTCCCTGTATGACTCCCAGGGTTCCTATAGAGACCCCCAGTGTTCTTAGTGCCCCCTCGAGTGCTCCTTTTAAATACCCTAGCGTTCCTCCGGAGCGTCCTAGGGTCCCTCCTGAGCTCCCGCTTGTTGGGGCTGCCACAGAGACTCCTCATCCCCCCTCCGGGCGGTTCCAGTGATTCTTGGGCCCCGCCTCTGGCGCCACGGACGGCCTCTGGACTGACTTCAGGGAACTGGTCATTGGCGTGGACGCCCTCCGGACTGGCTTCAGGGAACTGGTCATCGGCGTGGACGCCCTCCGGACCTCACTAGTGCTCTGCCTCCTGAGTTTTCGACCACTCTGTGTGGGTTGTTTTCTGTTTTTTCGTGGACTCTGACCCTCCTTCCGTCGTCCCTTGGACCACTTTGTGTTTTTTGGACAATTTTCTTTGTGTTTTGGGCGTCTGGAAGCTGCCCATTAAAGGGGGGGCACTGTCATGATCTATAGTTTTTGTTTTTCATTTTTGAAGCTTCCTGCTGTCTGTGTTCTCTGTGTCGTCCTGTCCTCCCCTGATTACCTCAAGGTGTGTCTTGTTTCCCTTATTACCTCCCTGTGCATTTAAACCCTTCTGTGTTTCTTGTTGGTTGTCGGGTCCTAGTCTGTGAGAGTCTGTGATTGTCAGTGTTTGTTTGAGTTATTCAGTTGCCTCTCGTATGTCCAGCGCTACCGGTGTTTAACCCTGCATTCAGTTAAGCCGTGCTGCCTGGTCTGAGGATTTTCAGTTGCTGTTCAGTTTGGATTATTGTTATCATTAAAACCTTCATTTTGCACCGCATCCTGGTTCCTGCCTCTGCCTCACCACCTCCACCACAACCGCTTCCTGACAAGCATCTAGCTCTGACTTGAATCACAGTCACCAAAACAGGAAGTGACCCTGCCCTTTCAGACAGACACAGCTTCTGGCTGTTGTGAAGTGTCTATAAAGATTTATATAATGAATTCTTCACCTTCTGTGTTTACTGAGGGAATAACCATGGATAGGAACCCCATTTGGCAGAGGGTTTATCATCTGGTTAGCTGGCGTGTGGTCAGCATCTGGTCAACACTTGCTTTGCTGGAGGGGTTCCAGAACACAGTAAAACAGGACATGATTAGAATTCATTGAAAATCCAAATAGTTTAGCTGGAAATGCTTTTCTTCTATTTTGCCAGACTGCCTACCATCATTCATACTTCCAAAACCATTCACCTTGTTTTGGAAGTGTTAGAATAACACTTTGAGGAGCATAATGGGTCAGTATCAGAACCCTGGGTCATCAGTCTGATCATTTAGAGCTGCAGATTGTCAAGTCATTAAAACTTGTTTAAAATCATTTCCATCATTTCCATCTGATACCAAGCAGAGAACAGACAGACTGAAGAACATTTGCTGCACATGAGGTGTTTGGGTAATAAAGGAGTAAAATGCTCCTATTGATGTTTTGAAGGATTCAGTAAATCATGCATCATTAAGAACATAAGAGGACCAAATTATGCTAACGTCTTGCAGAAAACATTTGCAAGATGTTTAAAATAGTATTACTCCCATTTGGATTTTTTTGCTAATGTATCTCTGGGAGTAGATGTCCCAGACCTTGATGGTAGCCCAACAGTTTGGCTTTCACAAGCAGACCATTATCACTCTATCATAAGGTTCCCTTTGTATATGAAACTTTATTGAAAATTATTTGGGAATTAAAATCGTAAACAACCAGAGATGGAAAAAGAGATGAGAAAGAAAGAGGGGACAAGAATGAAGGGGAGAAAGAAGGAGATTTAGACAGAATAGAGCATGAAAACCGTACAGAATAAAAATACAAAAATAAAACAGAAAAACAAACAATATAGAAGATCTACAGCAACTCCTAGGAGTCTGCTTTCACACCTTTCACACCATGAAACATAAAAATAAAGAGAGAACATCACAACCAAGGTAAACATCAAACAAAGCTTTAAGAGCAGCAGGCATTCCTTAGATATCCATGTGTGCTATATATACAGTATTATTTAGACTGGTATAAATCTGTAGCTGCAGCTTATAATTTAGTATTAGTGTGTCTCTGTGAACACCTGGAATCAAATCCCCATGGTGTGTATGCATGGGCATGCTCATGTATAAAGTATTTACAAAGCTTCTTCAGAAGAAAAATGTGTTCAACAGCAAGTGTGGGCGGCCCCAGACTCGCCCTACAGGGCTCAGGACAGACAAGAGGCGAGGCAAGCCCCCTATATCCAAAGGAACCCCAGGTCCTGGGACACAAGGAGGGTAGATACAGGGAGGGCCCAACCCCAGAGGCCATAGTGCCAAGGTCCCACGGCAGCAGCGAGCCCATGGCAGACCCAGGTGAGGCCCCACATGCTGAGATGCATCCTGCATAACTTTATCATAAACCACCATAGATGTTCTTATATTAGTATATTGTATATACACTTCATTTTATCTATAAATATGTTATGTACTCTATTCTAGAATGTGGTCAATATTGTTTCCCTCAGTTTTAGAGCAGTGATTAATGTCCCTTCTGCTCCTAATAAAATGCTACAATAAAATCCGAACTTATTGGAGTAATCAATTGACATTATTGGTCAGAAGGTACTTAAAATTCCTGGAGAAATTAGAAATCGGTTGTTTCTTTTAGCTCTGTCCCACCATCAGCCATTCAAACTTACTGACTGTGCTGAGATGTGTTATGTAATAAAATGATTTTCACTTTCAGTCATTGTTCTAACATGCAGCAAGGCGTATGTTTATAAACAATATATGACACAATTTGAGTAAATAACATATTTACCGCCCATACCGGGATGGATTATAAATATATGAAAATATCACAACATTTTATGCCCTCCCCCAGGTCGGAGAGAAATAATCACAATGGATGTTTCGGGACTATTGGGGGTTACAGGGACCATATGACTGAGTGCCGGCGAGTTCAAATTCATAACTTATGGCGCTGATTGTAGCATTTAACCTGTATTCTGTCGTTGACTCTACAGCAGTCCCTCACACTGAGCATGCATGCAGTGACAGTTGAGAGGAACCTCCATCAGAAACAGGCTTAGTGGGAGCGGCCTTCTGCTGAGGAAGACTGCGGTTTAAGGAGACAGAAGCAGACAAGTCTGGGGAAGTTAGGCACAGCTGAGCCCAGAGCTATGTCAAGGAGAGAAACAGGACTAAACCCTGAAAAACAGGCCCAGCTCTATGATCTAAACTGGGGGTAACCAACTGGTTGACTCAGGTCCGGTTCCTGACTCTGAGAAACTTTTACCCGGACCACTGGACATTTTATTTTGCTCAAACAAAAAATTTCATCAGGCACAGCTTTGACAGCCCAGCTGTGGCTCTTAAGATCCGCAACCTCATCCAATCATGTTAGACCTAAGGTCTGTTCACGCCCCAAGATGAAAGGTGTGACAGACAGAAGCCTTCTGTTAAATCTCTAAGCATTTGAGATAGTTTGTTCAAAAATTGACAAGGTGGACTATAAGAATGGGGGATTTAATGACGAGCAAACAGACATTTATGTTGTTCTCTAAGGACACGATATGTCATGACCAATCTGTTTAATCTACTGTGAGTATTTGCCGACTGTAATAAGTGGCAAGGTAACCTCCACTATGATTCTAAACATGGAAAGTTTGAGGAAACTTACCAACAAGGATCTAAGTTAAGAGCCATGAAAATAAAAAACTGGGACCTCTGTTGAATTAATCGTGTTTCTTGAGCCCTAAACCTGGACATGTTTTTTACTACTTTTGTCATGATCTGTGTTTTTCTGTGTATTTTCTAAGTTTTCTGTGTGCCTGAGTCTCTGTGCCGTTTCTGTCTCCCCTTGATTAGTTCCCAGGTGTGTCTCGTTTTTGTGATTACTCTCTGTGCCCCTTGTGTGTCTGCATCCTTGTCGGGTCCTAGTCTAGTTGTCCTGCTCTCTTGTCGACAGTCTTCTATCCGGAGTCTTAGTCTTCAGCTTGTTTAGTAAACCACATCGTTCACTGTTGCTACCGGCGTGAGGCCTGGTTTCCGCTCAGCTGTGCCTCCAGAGTTGTGGATCTTTTTCCTTTTGTAGTTTTTTTTTGTAATAAACCTTCATCGTCACCTTATCTGGTCTCCTGGCATTCTTCCTCACCTCCTCACCTAACCCTATTCTTGACAGCTTTCTGCTGCTACTGGATTCAGGTTAAGTAACAAACTAATGTTGTATTTCATAAGTTAGTTGGACTTTTATTATGTTGTTTTTGCTGCTCAATTTTGCAAAATGTAAGAATAATGTAATAATTGTACTGTTTTTATCTAATGTTTGCTTAGATTATTTTTAGAAATGATAGTTAATATGTGCATTTACTTAATTAACTTGTAGTGGATACACTTGTTAAACAAAGAGGCAGCTTCACATTCCTTCATTCTGCATCACTGTGAGAAGGTCCACCCAATAACTCATTTCTATAAACACCAGAATCTTGTGTGCAACTGGCTTATGATAAGTTCACTAGGATTTTGGGTGGGAGGATCCTGGGCATGATGACTCCTGGACTTGCAGTTAATCAATGATATTGATATGAACTTGTAGAGGGCCTGGATGATCGTGAGACAAAGAAAATCTTCTATACACATCATATGTGAAAATATGCAGCTGTGTCCCCTTGGTTTAGAGCTTTGTGTCTATTGTGAACTAGGGCCTCCTCTTTTGAATAAAAAGCTGCTGCAATGAGGACAACTTTCAGATTGCATCGCTCCTGCTTCCTCATCCTGCAGCCAAATACAAACTTTCATTCTTGTGTTTTAGTTTCATTTATACGTGTTTCAATCTAACACAAAATTGTCAGAGTTCTGGGTTTCCTGTGTTTGCTTTATTTTGTGGTCTCCCTTTTTTCGCCAGCAGTTGGAGCCACTGGTTTGGCTGGGAGCGTCTCTCAGCTGCTACCTATCTGAGCTCATTAGTGGGGCTTTATATGACGCTGACTGATGGTGCCTTGGAGTCTGAGTGTTTGCCTGCTGTGGTACTCAGTGCCTTCCAGCGTAAGCTCCTAGTTCCCTGTGATTACTTGACTCCTAATAATTCCCTGTGTCTCCTGTCTCCTAGGGTGATCGTTCCAGCAAGATTTCTGAGAGATCTCTCTTATTGCTAAATATTCTTCGTTGCCCCCTTGCTCCTTCGATGGCGTGGATTAGACCCACTGGTTTCCGTCTTCAGAATCCAAAACCTCCTGCAAAACCACTTCTCACTCATGTTGTGATACTTGAATATACCTATTATGATCATTTCCCGCCCAACCAGGGAACGGGAGTTTTACTATATTTATTATCCACCCCGGTAGGGGTGGTAAATATGTTATTTAATCAAATATTACTCGGACTGTCATATATTGTTTATCAACACACGCCCTACTAGCTGCATGTTAGAACTATACCTGAAAGTGAGAATCGAGCACAAATCATGGTCAAACAGATAATTCTGCACATATATAGAATAAATTCACCGCAAATTTCAATTTATCAAACATATTTCCCTTTAACACTCTTGACTACAAACTAGTGAAACTCAACTAAATCTAAGCTACTATTTACAAAGAAGAAGAAAAAAACATGGCTGAAAACAATAATCTATGAAATGATATCACAGTTTAGCATGGATATTATGTTTGAGAACCAAAGTTTAGGTTGAAGAATTTGGAATGTGATCAAATTAGCTTTTGGCCAATTTAGAGCAATTGGGATGTTTTCAAACCAATTTACAACACAAATCCAAGAAGTGAATAAAACACATGAACATAAGAAACATAACATAAGAAAATACATAAGAACATAAGAAAATCTTTAACTGTTAGAACAAGCATATGAATAATGGTTTAGCCAGTTTAACAGCATTTTCAACCAATTCATTAGATAGTGGAGAACTGCTTTGCTGCTGATTCCTGTTTTTGTGACGCTGTTTTTTAAAACCTCTCAGTCTGTACACAGCGAGAAGTGTTGATTTGTGAACAGCTTGTGAAGACTGTCTAAACACAACAATGACGCTGCTTCAACCAATTTAAAACAGAGCCTCAAAAAGAAAAAAAAAACTTTTTTTTTTTCATTTTTCAGCTTCTATTTTTAGAAAGTGAGAAAACAAAACTCCTTTTACTTTTTATCTGACTGATTCGAAGATGAAGTAGATAAAGAACACAAGATAGAATATTACCTGGCAATAAATAACCCTGTATGGTCTGAGAGCCTCCATACAAAAAATATAGCAGATGGACGAGGCCTCTGATGGCTCTGTTTTACTCACTGCAATCTGTTCGTCAGATTACACACAGAAAGCCATGGAAAGATGTTGCTTGGCTCCATCCAAGAGATAATGTGCCTCAATAAAGCTATTAGTCCATAGATCCTTTCATGATCGAAAGGAGCAAAACTAATTTAGGGTCAATTAGGCAATGTTTACACAGCTGGGCTCTCTATGGAGAAAGTTTCAATCGCAATGATTTGGTTGCCTTTGGTCATTCTTCCAATATGAAGATAATCTATGATCCTATATGAGAAATGGCTGAGGCTGATATTATATACTAACAGATGCATTAATGACTTAGTTTGTTTATGGCAGCAGTCAATTTGGTGCCTGCTAGGAGAACTAGTGAATATCTTTTAAACTATTAAATTCATGTTATTGACAGAAATCGATGGAGGAGGTGGTAAGGGAGGACACCAGGAGACCCAGGTAAGATGAAGTTTGAAGATTTGATACAGAAACTGCATGGGAGCATCCACCAAACTCTGGCAGCACAGCTGAGTGGAAACCAGGTCTCACACCTGTGGCCACAGAGCATACAAAGTGGCAACACTAAGGCATCACAAACGACTAGGACCCGACGAGGACGCAGACACACAAGTGGGATTGAATACACAGAGGGTAATCACAGAAACGAGACACACCTGGGAGCCAATCAAGGAGACACAGGACGGCACAGAGACTCTGGGACACAGAAAACACAATAAATACACAGAGAAAAACAGATATTGACAGTAAAAGATACACAGAAAAGCTCAGATCATGACAGTACCCCCCTTTTAAGGGCAGCTCCCAGACACCCAAAACAAGAAAAAAACAAAACGCAAGGACGGTTAGCGGAGGGCGCTGGATTGGGGGCCAGAGTCCGAAAAACAACAATAAACAACCCAACAGAGTGGGCGGAGGAGCAGGAAGAAAGCAAGAGTCCAAATAAAACAAAAAACAACCCATCCTAATCAGGATGGGCGGAAACACAGGAGGCTGACTCCTGGGGAAGGTCCAGGGGGCCTTCCGCAGCACCAGGGACGGAGCCCCACAAGTTCTCCGCTGAACGTGTCCGGCGGTCGTGGGGACCACGGAGGTGGTCCGTCGGTCGTCCGCGGCACTGAAGGTGGGGACCACGGAGGTGGTCCGTCGGTCATCCACAGCACAGAAGACAGAGACGAGGAGCCTTGGTAACCTTCTGGAGGCGGCGACTGGGAGTGGTCTTGGGAGGAGCACTAAAGCTGTGACTGGGGCTGCGGTGTGAGCAGTGGCCGGAGCTGATAGTGGCACTGTGTCTGCCATGGGAGCGGCGAAGGCTGCAGCTGGGTTGGTAGAGTGTAAGTTTGTAATGACCGGTCTAGAAGGCAGAGGATCGCCGGCCATCAGAGCCAGGGCTGCCTCCCTCTGAATCTCCACCAACCATGGGTGTGGATAGTGCGGAACCCAGTGATCTCACAACAGTACAAGGCAAATGGTTATACCAAGCAGCCTGCAGGTGGCTTTGGGGTTGGACTTAGCCTCGACATACTCCTGTATAGTCTCATTTATTTACCGCAGTTCCTCTGGGTAAATTATGAAAATAGGCTATCCTCACCAAACGTTATGGTTGGGTCCTTCTGTCAGGAATCGGTGGAGGAGGTGGTGAGGGAGGACGCCAGGAGACCCAGGTAAGATGAAGTTTGATGATTTAATACAGAAACTGCACAGGAACATACACAAAACTCTGATGGCACAGCTGAGCGGAAAACAGGGCTCACAGCGGTAACTACAGAGCATATGAAGGGGCAATGCTAACAGCAACACAAACGACTAGGACCCAACGAGGACGAAGAAACACAAGTGGCATAAAATACACACCTGGGAACTAATCAAGGAGAGACAGGACGGCACAGAAAACACAATAAATACACAGAGAAACACAGATAATGACAGTAGAAAATACAAGGAAAAACTCAGATCATAACAGTTCTATATGTACTCTGCTGTAGCCTACATTATGTTAATAAATGTAATGGGTCTTGGGAGTTTGTTTTGCTATCATAAATGTTACCTTTATAAATTAGCTGAAAACGGAACAAGGTGGACAGGATGGTTGGACCCATTTAACATGGACATGCTTGACATCACATCCACATAGAGCAGGAAGGTCTAACCCAAAGTACATTCAGGGAATATACATACATGGCCAAAGGTTTTGAGAATGATTCAAATGTTAATATTTACAAAGTCTACTGCTTCACTTTATTTAACGGTAATTTGCATAAACTTCACAATATTATAAAGAGTGATCAGCGTAACAGCAATTAATTGCAAAGTCAATATTTGCCTAGAAAATGAACTTTATCCCCCAAA
>JAUZNJ010035000.1:0-12451 GCA_034780135.1 Jordanella pulchra
AAAGCACTGCACCCTATGGCTGCTTTAGAGCTAAGGATAAAGCACTGCACCCTATGGCTGCTTTAAAGCTAAGGATAAAGCACTGCACCCTATGGTTGCTTTAAACATGAGCATCTATAAACATGGATTTTCAGGTTTCTTCTGATGTCAGAAACCATCCCATGACATCAACCTCCTCTCATACAGCTTCCTCACCTTGTGGACGTTCTTGGGATTCTCCAGCCAAGCGTGGTACATCTCCTCCACATAGTTAGAACTGGTTCCATTGAGAAACGGTTCAGCAGCCACAGACTCACTCAGGCTCCTCACAGGCAGAAGCGTCCTCACGCCTCCTTCAGGCGTCGATGGTCGGCACTGTGCCAGGATCTGGGCTGCCTGTGTCCCAGTCAAAGGCCGAAGCCTTGAAACTGTAGTCCTCAAGCAGTGCATGGATGCCGGTATGTCACAGTTACTGACGCCCCACTTTACTTCTCAGACACAAGATGCAGCAGAACTCTTGTCCTGTTCCCAGTGATGCCAGATTTCTTCCAGATGTTGCTGCTCTCTCTCTCCAGAGGTTTCAGAGGAGTCTACAGGACAGAAGTTCAATACAGCCTTGTTACTGATATCATTTTCAAAGGGTCAGTATCATGTAAAGTCAACTTTAAGTGTTTAACTATGTTACGATGCAATTTCTTACTTAAAATCATACACAAAGTGTTATTTTGCATGATTCATGGACTCTGATTTATACAGACCCTGCAGGTCATCAGCAGATCAGATTCACCTTGCTGTGCCTGCCCAGAAAGCAGCAATCCCACTTTCTTCAAATAGCAAGCAGTGATGTGAGGAAGAGTGCGATCATTTCGGCTTTTTTTTTTAAGTTTTAATGTCCAAATCATTAAAAATGTAGTTGTTGGGTCGCAGACTTTGTTCAGTTGCCCTACAGAAAAACCTAAAAGCAGCAGTTTGATGATGATTAAATATCCTTCACTTAAAATAATAGAGGTTGTTTTTGTTTCTTATTTTAAATATTAATGATCTGATTTCATTGGCATATTGTCCTACTTATCTGCTTCAAACAAGGGAAACAAAACAATTAACTTACTTTGATGTCAATTCTTGCAGCATGAAGGCTATGGATGTTTTTTAAATATATATATATATATATATATATATATATAAACAAGATCATTAAACAGCAATAAAAGTAGCAGGGTGTCACTAATGTGAGCATTACTACTCCTACATTGTTCAAAAAACAGGAGTCCTTGTGATCATCTCACGGTTATTAAAACCGACTCAGACATACCGGCTCAAAATCACATAAGTTAAAAACACAAAGAGAAAGATGTAGAACAAGCATCTTTAGAAGAAACCTAAAAATGTAAAAAAAAAATGCTACAAAAAACTCATGCAAATGAGATGTAGCATGGGTTGTTTCCATAAAGTGGGGCTGAACCTGAACAGTCTGAAATGAGACATTCACAGCTTTAGGAAATTAACTGTTCCTGATTCTATTTGTTTATGGTACGATATTCCTGAATCGTTTTCCTGGTGAACAGTGCATTGCCCGGGTGGGTGCGATCTGTAACTCCAACCCCAACAAGTGCAGCACATTTTCCATTATTTCAGAGTTATGAAAAGGGACAATAATCCAAAATAGTTATCTTTAAGAAAGGCTCCATCACAACCTCCCTTTTAAACTCTACTAAACACTTGCTGTTATTCTTTGGCTTTTCCTGATAATAAGTCTTACTTTGGGACTTTGTCCTAAATTGGTTTTATTGTTTCTTTAAAGTGTGCATCATTATTTTCATTCCTGTTTCTTGGTTTTTAATTTATCATGATTGTACAGCACTTTGTTTCCACTGTTGGCTGTTTTTAAACAATTTATAAGTAAAAGAATATATTTATTTATGTTCTTGTATGGGAAACCTACAGGGCATCTTACTGAAGGGGCCCCTTGCCGGAAGTGGGCTCCAAGGGGTTGCATTTATTATAAGTCCACCTCTCTATACAGAAGAAGGTTTTAACCAGAAAATATCATAGTTAGTACATCATGTATCCACGCTGAAATTGCTGTTTTCAATTACATTTGATACAGAAAAGTAGAGGGTTAAAAAGGACAATAAAAAATACAAATTTCATTAAATAATTAAATGTAAAATATACATGTCATTATTTCACTGTATTTATTTCATGACATCTGTGCAGCAAACTCATCACGAAAGTATTTAAGCTGTCAACTTGACCCATCAAACTCAGTGGGCGGAACTAGAGCTGCTTCCATTGTAACCCTGTCGTCTGATTGGCTGCTGCTTACAGACAAGACGACAAGTTCTTCCTGGATTTAATATTATCACTTAAAATTGCTGAAATAAAATAAAAAAAGTGTTGTACCCTGTTTACTTTGGATGAGAAATATCACTAGTGGGGGGGGGGGGGGGTACAGGGGCAAGAGTCTCATGAAACATTTTAATGTTGCATTAAATAAATACCACATTAAATAATTTCATGGGACATTTAATGGTGTAATTATTTAATTTTACATTTCATTATTCGACATTTTTTACATCAAAATATATATACTTACGTGCATTTAATTTATGATAAAATGTTATTTCATAATTTTTTTAATTAATTGTGTTCCCTTTAACCCTCTATAGGACAAATCTACATGTTAACTGACAAAGCTACAGTTAGAAGTCCTGTTGAACCACTGAATTATAAAGTTGTTGTTTTTTTTTTTATTTCACACTTTACAGAATAATATTAATCTAACAAGGTGATATTTTCAGGTTTAATACTCAGCCCATCTGTCAGGTAGTCGGTATGCAGAAGACTACTCTGTCTTTCATGTAATTAAGGGAAATGTATGGAAAACCTTCTGCCATCTGTTCAGCAGCTCATAGCAACAGGTGGAGGAGGTTACCCTATGATCCAGGGTAGAAAATATCAAAACAGTATACATCAGTTATATTAAATTAAATGAGTATAGACATTTGGGTTTTTTAATTATTAAATTAATACATTAAATCAATACATTTGTGTTATTAAATCCATTTTCATCTTCACATCTCACATTGTAGACATTTCTACACAGAAATGTTAAGAAGTTATATGACTTCGTTTTAGACAAACTAGAACCTCAAAATAAAAAGAATTGATTATCCAGAGCTGCACGCTGACGCTTAAAGGGACAACGAGGCCCCAAAATTACACAGCAGATGGTTCATAAAATGATACCATAATTTGGCTCAATATCGCTTGAAACTAACCGGAAGTTCAAGTTGAAGAACATTTAAACTTTGATGTTTACAGAGAAGTTAGACTGAAAGCTAAAACCTTGAGCGAACATGTTCTTCTGTTGCTGGTTTTACCTTTTTCTGCGTATTTCCTGCCGCTTCCCCGGCTCTTACCTCCGCTCGCCTCCTGACCTCCTGCGGCTTCTTTTGCTCTGAATGAGGAACAGACTCAGCTGAGTCCGGAGCGCGAGCGGTATGTGAGGTAGCGCGTGCGCACGCGCACGTGGAGTAAAAAGATCCGCGTATTTGGCAAGTGTGGTTCAATCATTTCACTTCCAAGTTGCGTCATGTGATGATATCACTGAGATAAGCAAGGTTAGGTGAAAAAAAAAGATTTAAAAGATAAGTACAAATCTTTCTTTTATCAACAACTTTAGCTGTTTGGTAAATAACTTATTTAGAGGAAAAGTTTTTAGAAATAAAGAATAAATATGGAGCTAAACCAGGGCCACAAAGTTTGTTCAAAAATATTTTTTTTGTTTTTTTTTTTTTTTTGTTTTGTTTTTGTTTAAACTGAAAATATATGATTTGAAGATTAAAAGTGAATTGGAGCTTGATTAAAATCTGTGAAAGGAAAAAGCTAAATCTGCAGAATATTTTTGCAAAAAAAAAGTGTAAACAGATTTTATTAAAATGATTTCAAATTGTGAATCATTTTCTATTCAAAAACAAATCATATAAATACAAATTATTGATGATGCTATAAAGACATCCTTAACTCCCCCAAGAGAAATAAAAGATCTAAAACTGAAAAAAATATTTCTTTAATTTTCTTTTTTCTTTCAAATCATTTCTTTTTTAAAAGTACTTTTCAGTAATTATATATATATTTTTAAATAACATGACCTTTTCTAATATTTTAAAACTGACGTTATGGCTCCAATTTGGCTTCATAAAACAGAACTACTGACATAGTACAAAATTTATTCAGGTTCTTATGAAAAAAGCAACAAAATCGAACAGTTTATATAAAATTATGAACTAAAATTTATCCCTGCAAAGACAGTCTGAATTTATTTACAGTTGAAAAAAGGAAAAATGCAGCAAAAGTTGAATGATCAGCTTAAGAACACAGAACTGTCCAAAAACAACAACATTGAAAAAAGAGGACAAAATAGCAGCAACACACACAAACCTAAAAGTGAGAACAAGATTATCTATTTAATTTCAAGAATGACAGAAATATTAAAGATTGACCTAAAGCATGTCATGTTGACAAAGGGAAAGGTCCCAGTTTATGAATAGTAAGGTATTTAGACCCTTAGAAACAAAACATATGCATGCAAACAGAGCAGTATTACGTAAATACAGCCTACTTTCACTAATCAGTTCAAGTGAGCTGACACAGTAAAGACAGCTTCTAAAAGTAATTTATAAATCAGTCCAGGGAAATTAGGCTAATAAGCTGCCATGCGTCTGTCGATCTCACAGCAAAGGGGAATAAACCTCCACAATCCTTTGTACAGTACAGTCACATACAACTCCCCTTATTCAAAATAAATAAATAAAAACTCTAAGTTTGGTAATTATTTCAAAGAGCTGCAATTTCCCATCCTGATGCAATTGAAGACTTTCTTATAATAATGGAAATTCAGGAGGTTAGCAGACAGCAACACTTCCAGTGATTTCTTGAAAAACCAAGTATATGTCTGAGCAGCAGTGTTTCTCAAATAGAATGAACCTGCAAATGATCTTGTCTTTAACAGGTTGGTCTTTGGAGAAAAAAAACAAAAAAACAAGCAAACTATTAGATAGAGAACAAACACAAAGATACATAGGGACAACAATGCTATCTTTTCCTTAAAAACATTGTTGATATGTGAAGGAACTATCGATAATTTATTTACTGGGGGCCAATTTAAAAAAGTCTTGGTTCAAGTTAAAGATATTTTTTCTTAAGACATACACTATAACTAGGATTATTTAAAGTCTGTTGCAAAAGGATTGATGCTTCTGGAAAATCTTGCTTCAACATAACCAATATAAAACAGTACAATAAATACCTTTGATCAGGATTTTTGGATAGATCTACACAAGGTAGGATGTAACTGTAAAAAGTGGTGGTTCTAGAAAAAAGTTGCCTGTGGAGGATGGTTGAGGCCAGAGTTTTTTTCACATGGACACCAAACAAAAGAAAAACCTAAAAGGAGGGCAAAAGTTAATCATTTAAAATATTAAGTGACCCAAATATCTGTTTGCTGCTCTGAAAACCCCAGATATAGCAAATGAACAATGTCGTTTTATCTAAAAAATGACTGAATCTAAAAGTGCAACAATTATCATTAAAATAAAACTGTAAAAAAATGTAATTCCAAGTCCAAGAAACCTCTTATTTGCACTTTCTGTGCTAGCATATAAGATTTTATATTTGTAAAAAACTATTAAGTATTATGTTTTAAGTACCCTTACTAGAACTGCCTTAGTACTACTAGAATGTCTAGAAAGAAAGTTACACATCATAAAATCTTTTTGTAGCTTCTTACAATGGATTTGTATTTGGAATGGAATAGAATAGAATTACACTTTATCCCAAGTGGGAAAAAACAAAGTATACCAAAGACTAAATATTATGAACAAAGACATCATTTTAAAAGTTGAACCGCACAGCAGTGAGAAAAAAAAAAAAACATTTTAGAAAGACGATATGGAAATGCAAGAACTGAGTTATTTGCTCTTGTTGTTGAGGCTTCAAGAACAAAGCAAAGTTTTCATTGGGTCTGACTATTCACCCTTTACAAGAAACTCGGGAGCCAAATTCCCAGGAACTCCAGTCCAGAACGTGTCATTTATATATTTTTTTATCCAGCAAATGATGAAAGATTTACATTCAATCTATGATCCTCAGACAAAGATCCGCAGAGAGCATCAGAGAAGTAATCAAGAGGTTAAAAGCTCATGGAAACTCTGGAGGAGCTGCAGGGATTCATAGCTCAAAAGGGATTTCCAAAAGGTTTTGAAATCACAGTCATTTTCAATTCAATTTAAGCCAGTCTATTTATATACAGTAGCACCCATTCACAACACTTTATCTCAAGTCACTTTACACAGTCATTTCAAACAGATCATCTAGCTACAGTAGATTGGTAAAAGGTTTCCTAATAAAGTAAACCCTGCTGATCGCATGCAGGGCTTTGCAGGACCCCTACCTTCTGGATGAACATGTAGAGACAGTAGACATTTACTGGCGAAATTCCTCACACTGAGCATGCGTGCATCAGCAGTGGAGAGCAAAAGCTGCCTTTAAACAGGAAGAGAGTTCCAGCAGAGCTATGCACAGTGTGAGCGGCCTTCTGCCGAGGCTGACGTGTAGTTCAAGGAGACAGAAGCAGGAGCAAAGAAGCACTGATCCAGAAATACTTTCCATCTTAGAAAAGGTAACAGTAAACTGGATCCATAGGTGTCTCTCACTAACAAAGACTGCAGAATTGGAGAACAGACATAATGTAGAATGATGAAAAGTGGTCCCTATGTCCTCCAGCAGTCTAAGCCTATAGCAGCATAACTATAGAGATAGTTCAGGATAACCTGAGTCACTCTAACTATAAGCTTTATCAAAAAGGAAAGTTTGAACCCTAACCTTAAAAGTAGACAGGGTGTCTGCCTCAGACTAATATTGGTAGTTGGTTCCACAGGAGAGGAGCCTGATAACTAAAAGATCTGCCTCTCATTCTACTTTTTCTAATTCTAGGAACCACTAGTAAACCTGCAGATTGAGAGTAAAGTGCTGAATAGCTCAAGCTCTATGGACAAAGCTGCCGAGAAAATTCGGGAAATTCCAAACTTAGATGATCTTTAAAGATAGGCATAATAATTTAAAGAACAGGATTACTTTGGGCTTTTCTAGTCCGTTCGATTTTTTTTTAAAAAAAAAAAAACAACAAAAATTTTTCTCTGACTATTTGAACCAACATTTTAGGACATTTTCATTTGACTGCATTCAGGACAAAACAACATTTCACGAGCAAAGAGAAATGATAAGCTTCCAAAACAAATTGACTTTTGCTGATTCAATACTGCACTCTCAGAAGATAAGACACCCTGATGTGTGACCTATTGTACTTTCACATTAAGTACAGCTGGGCGTTCAGGTTCATTGCTGTACTTTTTCACTGCGACACCTAGAATACAGCAATAAATGTCAACCTTTGCCCTTTTAGCTTTGGTTACATGGAAAACACAAGGTAACAACTCTCACATCGACTCAACGATTACTTTGCTATCACACAGAGTAATGATTAAGCTGTGGTGAAAGGAGATCATTTCTGTAAAATGAATGTATAAACATAACACATTTTCCTGTACATGCATTTCAGTGGTGTATAAGATCTACTGTGTGTGTGTAGGATGAGCTTCACTGTTTCACAGGAAAAAGGTAACCGCTGAAATTAATAGTTTATCTTTGCAGCTGTATAAGAAGTGACTTTATTGAACAGCACTTCAATCAGTTTCAGGATTATTTAGTTCAATTCAATTCATTTTCATTTGTATAGCGTCAATTCACAACACGTCATCTCAAGGCACTTTACAGAGACAATTCGAAGTTCAAGTTGTCTATCTAAGGAAAACTAGCCGACTGCGTTGACTCATTGACTCTTGAACAATCCCTCACACCAAGCATGCATGTAACGATAGTGAAGAGTAAAATCTCCCTTTTAACATCAAGAAACCTCCAGCAGAACCAGGCTCAGTCTGAGCGGCCATCTGCTGAGGCTGACTGGGGTTCAAGGAGACAGAAGCAGACACACAGAAAGAAGCAGAAATACAAAAGGCAACCGTTAGCTCCACAGGCGGCCTCGACAAGGAAAGATAGAGTCAGGCAGATGAGCTTCAAACCAGCTCCCATGTCAGAGGATGGAGAGAGAGCACATCCAGTTAGTCACAGTACGAGAAACAGGACAATACTGAAACACAAGCCAAGCTCCAACTTCTACACTCAACAAAAATATAAACGCAGCACTTTTGTTTTTGCTCCTATTTTCCATGAGATGGACTCAAAGATCTAAAATTCATCCTAGATTAACAAGATTACCATTTCTTTCAAATGTTGTCCACAAATCTGTCTGTTTGATAGTGAGCAGTTCTGCTTTGCTGAGATAATCCATCCCACCTCACAGGTGTGCCACATCAAGATACTGATCTGACATCATAATTAGTGCACAGGTGTACCTTATACTGCCCACAATAAAAGGCCACTCTGAAATGTGCAGTTTTGTCTCACAGCAAAATGCCACAGATGTCACAAGCATTGAGGGAGCATGCAATTGGCATGCTGACAGCAGGAATGTCAACCAGATCTGTTGTACGTGAATTGAATGTTCATTTCCCCACCATAAGTCGTCTCAAAAGGCATTTCAGAGAATATGGCAGTACATCCAACCATCCTCACAACCACAGACCACTTGTAACCACACCAACCCAGGACCTCCACATCCTGCAGGATCACCTCCAAGATCGTCTGAGACCAGCCACTCCGACAGCTGCTGAAACAATTGATTTGCATAACCACAGAGTTTCTGGAAAAACTGTCTCAGGGAAGCTCAACTGCTGCTCGTCATCCTCATCGGGGTCTCTGCCTGACTCCAGATCGTCGCCGTAACAGACTTAAGTGGGCAAATGCTCACATTCGATGGCGTCTGGCATGTTGGAGAGGTGTTCTCTTCACGGATGAATCTCGGTTTATATTGTTCAGGGCAGATGGCAGATAGCGTGTGAGGCGTTGTGTGAGCGCTTTGCTGATGCCAATGTTGTGGATCGAGTGGCCCATGGTGGTGGTGGTGGGGTTATGGTATGGCCAGGCATCTGTTATGGACGAAGAAGACAGGTGCATTTTATTGATGGCATTTTGATGCACAGAGATACTGTGATGAGATCCTGAGGCACATTGTTGTGCCGTACATCCATGAACATTGCCTCATGTTTCAGCAGGATAATGCACGGCCCCATGTTGCACGGATCTGTACACAATTCTTGGAAGCTGAAAATGTCCCAGTTCTTGCATGGCCAGCATACTCAGCAGACATGTCACCCATTGAGCATGTTTGGGATGTGCTTGACCGGCGTATACCACAGCGCGTACCAGTTCCCACTAATATCCAGCAACTTCACACAGCCTGAAGAGGAGTGGACAAACATTCCACAAACTACAATGGAAAATCGGATAAACTCTGAAGAAGAAGACTCTGAACTGAAGAAGATGTGTTGCGCTGTCTGAGGCAAATGGTGGTTATGTCATGTTTGGGTCTTGGATGTTTTTTGCCCACATGCAGAACACAGTCTAAAGTAAAAGTCATAAAAAGGATTTATTGAATACAAAACTGAGATTGTTAGTAAGCTCGGGTTCTTTCTCTCAGGGGATGGTTCACTCACTGCGGAGATGGAGACGGGGGTTAGTTTACAGGTCGCGGGAATTCTGAGTGTTGCAGGAAAATACAAACTCAAAGTCTTACTTGCAGTAGATGATGGTGTAGGCTTAGGAGGGGATAGGTTCTGAGGTTCTTGGGGAACTAAGTCCCATAGCGGTTTGTTGAGAGTCGTGGTTTTGACAGAGGATGGAGCCTTGGCTGCAGAGCAGGGTGAGCAAGCAGACTGCACTTAAAGGAGGATTGAAGAGAGATGACTGTTGTCCAGACACGGAAGGTTTGTAGGCGGTTTCTTGTTGGAGATGTTTGTAGAATAGTACACGAGGTAGGCAACCACCATGGAGACTTGGAACAGAGGCTTGAAAAACTCTTGTGTTAAGATTGGTCTTCTCAGAAGAACAGACACCTTGGAAACAACAGGAATAGGGAAAGACAGGAATAAAAAAACTGGAGGCTTAGATCTAGGAACTCACGAAGGCTGTCAATAATGGCATCTTGATGTGGCACACCTGTGAGGTGAGATGGATTATCTCAGCAAAGCAGAAGTGCTCACTATCAAACATTTAGACATATTTGTGGGCAACATTTGAGAGAAATTACAATATTGTTTATCTGGAATGAACTTTAGAACTTTGAGTCCATCTCATGGAAAATGGGAGCAAAAACAAAAGTGCTGCGTTTATATTTTTGTTGAGTGTATAAACCAAGCTGATGAACGCAGCAGCACAGCTGATTTTTTCATCCAGAACGTAGTAACAGCCGAACAGGAACAGACCAGATGAAGCTACTATGATGAGAAAAAAGCAGACAAAGTACTAAGTTATGAGTGGAACGTGACAAATAAAGCAGAATGGGAGACTGGAGATGGAATGAAGCAGAATGAACAGAAGTGGTCCCTATGTGATCTAGCAGCCCAAACTTAAAACAGCACAAATACAGAAAATAGTTCAGAATAACCTAACTATTCTGGATGAGGTCTGAGAAAGGTAGAGCCACAATAGGACCAAGGTAGAGCTAAGAAGAAATGTCCTGATTGCACGTTTTTTGTTGGACTTCCTGATGGACCATTATTCAATTCAGTTCAGTTTATTTATATAGCGCCAAATCACAACACGTCATCTCAAGGCACTTCACAAAGACAATTCATTCATTCATGACTTTATATGGATGTAGTGGATTTTGTTCCTTTATTGCTGCAACCAAAGAACACATTTTGTAAATGGCAATAAAAAAATGCTATCAAGTAATAAAACTTGTAAAAGATTGAAAAAAAGGTTTTGACAGTAACTTAGCTGTTTTCTCAGATTTGATTTTTTCAAAAAAAAATCTTTTATTTTTATTTTTCAAATTTTATTTTTTTTCAATACATTTTTAACAGAATTTTATTTTCCAATTTAAACTTTTCAATATTTTCTTGTTCAGATTAAGCTTTCCACATTAGATTCATTTTAAATTGTATTCTACAGATCATTGTCACTTCAATAAAAACAATCACACTTGAAGTGTAAATTGACCAATGAAAATCCTCTAACATCCATGCAGCAGACCAATAGAAATGCCAGAATTGAAGGTGATCTGTAAAAAACAATAAAAAAAATGACTAAATAAAATGTTAGAAAAAAGCTAAGTTACTCTCAAAATCTTTTTTAATTAAAAAGTTTTTCAAAGTTTCCTTTCTGAATTACATTTTTTTCAATATTCTATTTACCAAACTTGTTTTTGCCTGCATGTTATTTACTGACATTCACTGTCGAGTTCAACTCGACAGTGAAGCATCTTTCAGTTGTTGTAACTCATCGTTTTAATATATCTGAGCAAATATTTTGATATCAATGCTAACTGTAAACAGCCTCAGTTAGAAAGTGGAGATCTTTGTAGCATAGCTTTCCATCTGGGTAAGCATCTCCTAACAGAAGCTGCACAAATATGGTCCCACTCATCTTCATTACCACTTGTGATTTCTACACTGTCTGTAAGGGGATATGTAATTTGCGGACCCAGATACAAGCCAGACAGCGAGGAGCATTTCAACAATTTATTAAACTAGTTTTCGGGTCAGCAGCTGGAAGGAGCAGCAATGACAGGATCTTCTGGAGGGAGATATGAGCGTCAATGTACGACTCAGGATGGATTACTGAACAGCAGACAGGAGAGTGGAAGTTACTGACCTCAATGGAGACTGTGAATATGTCTAGAGAAGCGTCTGTCCAGCCAGCACACGAGTGATCTGATCCCAGGGAAAAAGCTCCAGACGTCGGCTAAGCCGGTAAGAGAAAGCAACTTGTTTATCTGGGGGATGATCCTTAATCGAGGTCGTGGTGAGCAGAAAGGAGGTTAGATTTAAGGGAGGTCAGATTTAAGAGGAGGTTCCAGTCTAAGATCCAAAGACAATGTCATTAGGAGGCAGGGGTCAAACCCAGAAGATCAGATGGCTGGAGAAATCCTAATCAAAATCCGAGAGAGCGTGGTCTGGGACAGAAAGGGGTCTGAAGCACAGGCAACCAATATCCGACAGGGGCTAGGCAGAAATCAGGGTCAGGAGGCAAGCAAATAGTTGACAAGCAAGCAAAAGGATAGCTGGATTTGTCTCACCAAAGGGCTCGAACGAATAATCTGGCGTCTGGAAGAGCACACCAGCTTCACCCAAGAAACGTGGAACGTACAGTCCTGCTCACCATTTTTGGCACCCCTTCATGTTTTGCATAGCTGAGTGAATATCTTCAGAAACAAATGGAAATGTTCAAAACTTAAATCAGCAGTATCTTTCAATTTGAGGTCCAAAGTAATTTAACAAAGACAATTACC
>JAUZNJ010035001.1:0-12451 GCA_034780135.1 Jordanella pulchra
ATTCTAAATAAACTTGTTGAACTTTTCCTCTGCTTACTGTGGTGTTCTGCATGTGGGTTCGACACCTCAAGCCCACCTTGACAGGTATGATCTGATACTGATGTTACCTAAGCTTGAAGTTTACCTTTTATCTTTTTAGAAATCTTTTAGGCTTTTTTGTTCCCATTTGTATTATCAGTCTTTTCTATTTGTCATCAGTTTTCCTCAGACAGCGAGGTCCACGGAGGTTGGCTCCAGTCTCATGTGCAACTGTTGTCACAGGAACATCAAGCTGCTTGGAGATGGTCTTATAGCCTTTAACTTTAACTAACTTTATAATTTCTTGAGACAAAGTTTTCCTTTGCTTCCTTTATTCCATATTGGATACGGTACCACACCATGTCACCAAACAGCACAGTAATTACCTATGGACCTATTTATTGGCCCACTGATTAAACATGTGTCAGGTCTAGCGTGTGGAGGACCCAAATGCAAAGAAGGAAATGGATAGGATAGTTTCTTGCAGATTTAATTATGAAGTTAGTGGCAAGAGAAGCATAAATCCAGACTGAACAGGCAGGGAACTAAGGAACCAAAACAAGGAGATGCTAGGGAGAAACATACTTGAAAAATTAAGACAATCCAGGCCAGCTTAGCTGCAGAGGAGTATATATGGGATAGGGAACAATGAATGGTGTAATCAGCTACATTGGAGAAGGTGTGGACAGAAGCAGCTAGACAGAAGCTAAGGGGAAAGGAAAGGGGCAAGGGGGGTGTGTGTAACCAGAGAAAACAACAAGGTTTAAGTGTAACTAGGAAAGAGCTTAAATGAAGCTGGAGGGGAGTAAAACTAATGACAACAAAATAAAGAATGACCAAGAGGATGAGGGAAGGTACTGGAGACAACTTAAGATATCTATGATGCCTTGGAAAACAAAACCTAAAGATGACAGAAAAAATAACTATAACAAAAATTAGAGCAAGGAATAAATAAATACCAAAAATGTTGAAAAGAGATACTGAAAGAAATAGAGGTAACTAAGTCATAACTCATGTTTTGTTTTCTCTTAATCAGTTGTTGTAGGTGTTGAAAATGAATACAATAAATAAATGAAAACAAAAACAATTTTGCCCACATATTTATATATGGTTCAGTATGTGTGGTGAAAGAAATGTATGTAAACCTAAAAAAAAATATTTCTTTAGTGAAATTGACATTCTACTTTAAGGTAGACAGACACCTTATAAACTATGTCACCACAATTTTTCTTTATATTACAGAGTTATGGTATGTCCTCACAGCAAAGTAAGTTTGGTTTTATCATATTAGAGTTTGAAAATCATAAAGATAAAAGCATCTCTTTGGGGTTTTTTGTTTGGCATTTGGTTTCTTGTTACCGATACCCGCTAGACTGATGGCATAATACAGTTTATGATCTAGTCGATCCAGGAGTCGATCGATCCTCATCAATCCTGGATTCATGATATTAGGGCGAAAGTATGACTTGGACCCTCCAGGTATATAGACAACATGTACAGTAAATTTAAATTCTTGCACTCAATTGTTGTATAAAAAAATCAAGTTGCTTGTATTCAAACCCTCCAGGTTAAAAATGAATAAATAAATACAGGTTTAAAAGCCCTAACATAAAAGACATTTATGGTCATGAATAGCTTATGTAAACCTCAGACCAGAACAGTTTTAAATCTCATAACTGTGATATTTTACCTAAGCCTTAAAATTATTCTATCGTCGCTGTACATTGTTTTACAGGAGTTTTGGTTTTTAAACCTTTTACATTATTTCAGACATATATCGACACAAAATACTATAAGAATACTAATTAAACCAATTTCATGTGTGAAATATTTTCTTCTTCTTCATATAAGAGCAATAAGATTCATTAAAAAATAATATGAAGCAACAGACGAACATAATCATATTTTGAGAGAGAATGTGATGTTTTACCTCTGCATCAGGTTTAAGGACATGTCAAACTAAGCCACAAAAGACATGTAATGAAACGTGGAGGGAATACACTTTTATTATTCATTGGCAATTGCAGGTTTAGAATACACCTTTGTTAACTTAAGAGTTATAGAAATTTATCAAGGTGATCTTCAAACTCTCTTGCATTTGCAACCGTACTTTTATCTACCTCCACACAGTGTCTTGAAAGGTTAACTGCATTAGAGGATAAATGAAAATGGCTTACAAAATCACATCAAGGTTTACACTAAGATATCTTTAGGCTTTGATAAATTGGAAATGTTAATGTTTTTCTAAATGATGGAAAAGACAACTTTAAACTGTTTTAATAACAACAGTAAAAGTAGCAGCCTTTGTTAGCCTTTAAAGCAATCAAAGATGGTAACAGTAGGTAAAGAGGACACACTTTCATAATTACCATTGGGAAACCCTTGAATAACCTCAGTTTCAAAAAACAGAAAACTGAATGTTTAGTTAAAGTTGTACTTTCTTTGTTCAGGACAGAATGATGGAAACACCGAAGGCACTGAGGCCACTCTGCTGTTTGTGCCTACAAGTCATCTAACGGAACAGGTCATGATCATGATTTTTATTATGAATAAACAGATAAGGTATTTTCTCTTCTCCTTTGCCTGCATCCTTTCCAAATAGCAATCATACATGCAAGTCCAATAGCAAACTAGGGCTCCTTTTGGAACAGACAAAACAGCTCTCCAAAACCTCCATGGTAATAGCCAGTTGCACATGGAAAATAGATCTGCCTGAAGAGTTTTGTTTTCCTCAAAGCTGGCTTCCTCAATTCTGGTCCTTGAGGTCCAGTTTCCTGCATCTTTTAGATGTTTCTTTAAATTAACACACCTCAGTTAAATAACCAGGTCGTTAGCAGAACTCCAGATAACATGACTGCACAGCGAGGTGGTAATTTACCTTTTTGATTTAGATGGGTGGAAGCAAACACACAAGTGTTCAGGACGCCAGACCTCAAGGCCCCGACCCATTAGATTTACTGTGCCTTTACACATTTCTCAGAAGCCCAGGCATCTTCGTATAAGTGTCTAATAGGCTAATTTACTATTTGCTTTAAAAAAAATCATGACTTTGGTGGCCAACCAAAATGGACAGCAAAAAAAACATAAGTTTAACATCCAAAAAAAGAAAAAATAACCCCTGAAAGTAAAAGAATAGTTAACCCCTGCAGTATACCATATAGTTAGTATGTTTTGAAACAGTTGGACCATTATTATTTGAGGGATTATGTGATTGCTACTCTCTGTCGTCTAGCAGAGTTATTCCCGCTCTGAATCTGCCTCAGGCCTCAGCCTGTGAGCTCAGTTTTTCGTCTTTGAACATCCGCTAGCTTTGCTCCTCCCTTACTTGTCTCCTTATCTCTGTGAAAACCAGCCTGTGTCGCTGCCTGCATGTCGGCTCTGCTCATTCATCTACAGTCACTAGAAAAGTAAGTTCTGCACCAGTTCAGATGTTGGCATCCCGGACCTCTACTCGCCACAGCAATTCTCTTCAGCTCTACCTGGACGTCCATCCTCAATTCTCTTGTGAAGGCATTTTTCAAACCACAGGAGCTTTTTGAAGGTGCAAAGTGAAAGGTACACATATATACCGTTCTACAACAGTTTCAGCTTTTTACAGCCATGGCTTACCGTCGAGATACTCTACAGAGCAGGAGGATCTGCCTTCGGTTTATTATGGATCTCACAACGGACATTATTCATTCATCTGTCTCAGTTTTTTGTTTTGATTAAATATCCTTACTCAGTCGAATTGTTTTGTGTTATTGGCCATCAGATTATTATAATAGAAGTAATTGCAAGTGTTGCTTTACTCACAGTCTTGTTAAATTATGAAGCCCTCTGAAAGCATCGGGACTCACATCTTGAATATTGTTGTGCTGTAGGTATCTACAAAAGAAGCACAAGAGCATCTTAAGGATGAATTTATGAGGAAACAAAAACAGACAGCATTGCAAAGCCAACATTTGCTTGCGCTTGTAGACTGAAAGAATTCTGAAATCTGAAAAAAAAAAAAAAAAAAAAGAAAAAAAGAAAGAATTCTGAATGTATAAAGGAAGGTCTAAATCCAAGGGTAACAGCATGTCAACACTAAGTGTTATTAATGCAATATTTTGGTGGTTCTTAGCACTATTGTTAATTTTTCAACCAACAGCTGTGTCTGCTTATGTGGTACATGTAAATTCTGAATAATAGACATTTCAGTCTGTTTAAACAAACAGAGGGTCAACTGTCCAAAGCAGCCAAACTGAATCTGGCAAAGAATCAGAACTGTCCTCACTGCGACATTTTCAGGGATGCTGTACAAGCTTGATAAATAACGAGTCAGTGTTGAAAAGGATCCATACATGCAGCTTCACTGCCAGCAGGCCCTATGGTTCTCTGAACGTTTTGTGGTATTTTATGCAGATAGATAATACATAAAAGGGGAGGGGGGGAGTTTTGAGAGAAACAAAGCAGATAGCAAAAACTCACAACTTCTGAAGGCTTTGGTAGTTAAAGAATCCTCTTGCTTTCAGTCTCTGAAGTCTGTTCTTTTGCAGGGACCTGAGAGAAATGCAGTAATTATGATCACATTACAGAAATAGAAGTTCATAGGCAACAAAATCAGTAAAGAATCTGCAGGATATTGCAAAACGGTGTTTTTCTAGCAACCACAAACTCCAACACATTCTGATGGTTTTTTATGGGACATACAGACTCAAAAAAGAAAACATGATTTTAACTTTTTTTTTTTAACATAAAAGATGAAGCCACCAATTTTATCAATCCCAGTTATGAATATATATCTTCCAGATTTGGACATCAAGAGAATAAACATAAATGTTGTTCTACTTTGCAAAAAACATTCAAAGCTCAGTCAGACTAGATGGAGAACATCTGTGAGCCACAGTGTTTTACCAAAGATTCTAGGTTGCATTTGGTTCTGGACTTTGATTAGGCCATTCTAACATTGTCCTGCTTTTGGGTGAAGCTCTGCCTCAATGAAGTTAGTAAGTGAGTAAGTACAGTGGATTTATTAGGGGCCATTCACTGACAACAACATCACAAAGTTTTCTGCAGAAAACCATTGAAGCAACAAATAAAATGAAAATATGATAACATAATAAAAAATAAAACGTCAAAGAGTCCACAGAGCTCTAGTGGAAGACTGTCTCACAGCGATGGTGCTGTGGACTGAAAGGCTCAGCCCTCCTTCAATTTTATCTGGTGAGAGGAACAATTAACAGATCCTGAACATACAAACAAAGAGAATAAGCAGCAAAACATTTTGCTAGAAGATTGCATACATAATTTGAGATGTGGTTGTTTAGTGCTTCATATGTTGGTTAAAGAAATTAAAAACAGATCCCAAACCCAATTAGTAGCTAGTGTAACACATATAGAAAGTGATCAATGTCCTCTAAGCTGAAGAAACTGAAGACAACAATGCAGAAAGCTGAGACTAAAACTAAGTCTAAAATGATTCTTGTAATACAAAGGTAAAACATTAAAGGATTTTTCATATTGACATTATAAAAAAGAGGCAATGTTTTACAGTTTTGACACAAAGGCCACATTTTTTCCCCTTTCACATGCCCCCCCTCCAGTTCTTTTCGTGTGTACCTACGCTTTTTGAACAAGCTAGGTCACTAACTCAGGCAAGCAGACATTCTAAAATGATTTTTCACACACAAGCAGACAGATTAATACTTATTTAATTCTTACAGCTTTTGTTATACTTGTTTAGCAGTGAGAAATTCATAAACTCGTAAACAATGCACATAAGGCATGTTGCTGAGATATCTTATAGACTCAGCTGCATTCAGGCTCGATATCCTTCAGTCGATTTAGTATTTGCTCTCAAAGCTTTTAACAGATTAAAACATGATTAAAGTGTCATTTCATTACTTGCGGTTATACCAGGCTTTAAAAGCTGTCACATTTATAGACTTTGGGGAAACTGGAACCCAATCTCCTCTGGTCCCCTTTTTCAAAACTGGCATCCTGCAAATTTCAAACTGACACTAACAGAACATTTTGATCATTTTTTCACAAAGAACACCAACAGACATGCTTTTGTTATGGACACATATGAACATATTTATTTATTGAAGCGCTACGTGATACGAATTCACACTTTATATGGTTTATTCAATTTTATCATACTTGTTTAAACAAACAACTCCCTCTGCAGTGTTGTCTGATCAAAAAAAGGTGCAAGGAAAAAAAAGAACTGCTTTTTAGCCAGCTTTTATCTTCAGCCCAGCTGAGATATTCCAACATTTCTGCTTGTTCCTGCAAAAAGACTTGCTCTATATGACATTTCGCTGCATGGACCAAGACATATGCTCAGTTGCTTTTGTGTGCATTAAACATCTGTTAGATGTGTGACAAGGCCAGCTGGAGAGCCACTTACATCCTGAAGATACAGACTCAGCTATTCAAAAACCTAACAAAGGTTGAAAAGAGAAAATTGTAACCTTAACCAGCTGAAAAAAACTCCCCCCCATAAAAGAGGATTCATAATTTGTTCAAAATAATAAACAGTTCAACAGAGCAACCACATCAATTGCTGTTTTTGGCAGCAGTTATACTTCAATATATTTTACCAGTGTCATCACATGCCATCACATGCAAGGAGCTGAACGTATATGATGAAATTGTCAAATATAAGAGGAGCATGTTTAAAATAACAGCATTGTAAAGTTCAATAAGTGAAATCTATCTATTACACACACTGTAGGTGTTAAAAAAGTGGCTCTTGTAGACCCTTAAATTGATCCTTTTTAAAATAATCACTGAAATTAGCTTTGCCTTGTAAATTTTTCTTTTTGCAAAAAAGCACATGGAAAATCTACTGTATTTTCCCATTGACTCTGAAAAGCTTCTCTGATTTTTCAGCTTTCTCAGCTATAGAAAAGCATGATGTTCTCTCTACAACGTTCTACTGCATGTTCACGGTGTTGCTCAGTGTTAGTTTGCAAAAAAACAGGCTCATTTGGGTCTTTTCTGACCATAACACCTTTTTTTTCTCATGTTTGCTATGTAGCCTGCATGGTTTGTGTCAAATTTCAAACAAGATTTTTCTAAGGCTTCCTCACCTAGCTTGGTACTATTTTATAAAATACTTATTTGTGGGTCATTAAGTAGCAGGTGCCAGCTGCCTCTCTGATTAAAGCTTTGCTCAGCCTGTCTTTCACCATTAGGTGGATGACCGTGTCCAAGTAGGTTTGCAGTTGTTAGCAACTGTTTAGCTATGTTGGCTAACACCAGCTAGGTGTGTGATATATTAGAGGCTTTGTATCTGCATCTGTCTTCTAATCTTTTCCACAATTTTCATTGTATCTTGTCTGATATTTCCATTGATTGTCATTTTCTAACAAACCTCTAAGGCCTTCAGAGAACAACTGGATAGGCCTATATATGACTATTAAAATTTACACAGCTAAACTTTGTTTTCCAGTAAGGTGACTACAGCAGGTAAGTAGCTGTGTTCTTTTTTTTCTTAAAGATACTTGTATAAGAAGGTCCAAAAAAAGTTTTAAGAAAAGCATTTAAAATCTTTGTGTGCATTACAATTTTGTGAGTCTGTGTTTTCTTAAAAATCCCAATTGGGGGCGTGCAGTTAGGGCAGCGGTTAGCGCGCACGACCCATGTACGGAGGCCTTAGTCCTCGACGCAGGCGACCCAGGTTCGAGTCTGGCTTGTGGTCCTTTTCCTGCATGTCTCTCCCCCTCTCTCATACCCCCTTTCCTGTCAGCCTACTGTGTGAAAAACGAACCACTAGTTCCGTAAGAACTCAAAAAAAGAAAAAAAAAAAGGATATCTTAAAGTGTGTACTTATGGGGGGGGTTTAAAAAGGCTAGATGAGATCAAAGTACAGATGTTTGACTCTTATATAGAACTTCACATCAGAAAATCAACAGAAACACACCTGGCACAAATATTCAGCCATAAAGGGGAAGTAGAAATGATTTGAGCTTGTTTTGCAGCCACTGTATCTGGACACTGATGTTGTCATGAGCCCCTCTGTACACAAAAATATTCTCAGGTCAAATCTGAAGTTTGTCTGCCAACTGGAGCTTGGGCTCAAACTGGGTCACAGCAGTAAAAGATCTAAAAAACTGAGGCAATTTTAAAGCAGAGTGTCTGAAAATGTGACCTAGTCAGGTCTCT
Source organism: Jordanella pulchra (assembly GCA_034780135.1). Taxonomy (NCBI): domain Eukaryota; kingdom Metazoa; phylum Chordata; class Actinopteri; order Cyprinodontiformes; family Cyprinodontidae; genus Jordanella; species Jordanella pulchra. The sequence continues at coordinate 8,155 of JAUZNJ010035001.1, forward strand.
GACCTTAACCTAATTGAAATGCTGTGGTGGGACTGTTGGAGATCTTTGGAGAAAAGCCAAATGTCCACTTCAACTTTTCAGTCTCCTCATAATAGATTGCAGTGTTTACCCTAGAATATTGGTCTTTGGGGGCTGGTGATGACAGCAAGTTGCTGAAAAGAAACAATTTCAAAATGTTCTGTATTCATCTTCTGCACTGCATTTTATGTACGAATATAGCTTCCTCATCATTTATTTATAATTTATGAGGTTTTTCTCAATCTTTGGCTTCTTTAACATCTTTTTCCCGGTATTGCGGAGCACTACGTCAAGCAGACTTCTTCCTGATCTATGTTTTCCCTTTTCTTCATCCCTAGAATATTTTTGTCCACCTTTTTTTTAAATGTTTCCCATCAAACAGGGGAAAAGGGGTAGGCTAAGGTTAAAATTCAGCCAAGGAGCTTAGTTTAAAGAGGCCTTTAATCTAAATGCAATACCTATTCAAGCAGTTTAAATATTTCATGTAGAAGAAAATACTTCATTTGCAACATAAAAACACTTTCAACAATTAAAACTACGTGCATATATGTAGTAATTGAGGATGATTATTAAAAACAAACTTTTATGCATCAAACAGTTGTTTAAAAAGAAAAAAAAAACATCAAGGACTATTACAGTGAGTGTCTTTTTTTATGGTAGTTTACAAAAAAAATTCCAAGTCCTTAATTTCAAATGTTTCGAATTGACAAAAACTTTCAAGAATTTCTTCTTTTGAAATAAAAAAATGTGATCTGTCAACTCATAAAATAATCTTTGTTGCTGCCCTAATTTAATGATAGAGTTAAAATTACTTTTAATTTAGAAATCTTAACAAAACAACTGTTTATTATAAAACCTAAGCATATTAGTAAGAAAAAATAAGTTCTTTCAAGCAAGCCCTGAAATTAAAAATATCCCGTATTAAGATGAAAATGCCAAGATTTGGACACTAGGTCTATCCTCAGATCTCTAGCGATCAATATAAATCTATGCAAGACCTACTGCAAATGCACAGTGGAAAGGTACCTGGCACTATTTTGTTTAGTGGTTCCTGCTCCACTTGTCCTGTTTTTCAATCCCATTCAATGTTTCATCATCTCCTTGTCTCTGTCCCTTCCACCTCCTCAGTCCTATGCAACTTCGTAACCATAGCTGACACTGGCACAAACCTTCTCTACTCCACATATTTCTTTCTCTTTTCTTTTGAGCATCTTTGCTACTTTAATCCGCTCCCACTTCTTTTGTCTGGGGGCTGCTACCACTGTTTTAATGCACTAAAAGAAAATAAAAATAAGCCACTGGGCAGGAGGAATAGCACATCCAGCTTTTGTCAAGTTTTGCATTTTGTAAGCGATAGCTAATAGTAGATGAGCGATCACCCAGGGACAGAACTACCTCATGATGTGTGATCTGGTGCTCTTTATAGATGACACGTACAATCACTTCATGCCACATTTTTTTTGCATGGGTGGGGTGGGGGTAAAAGGATTTGTGAAACACTACATATGCCTACTCTAACAGTCTACAGTTTACTTTCCACTGCAACTGCTTAGAGCTTTTTAAAGTTTCAAACAAAATGTGCAGTCCTTCATAATTAGCATGTGAGGTGTCTGATTACTTATCAACAGACTGTAATGCAACCCCCCAGCATGCCTTGCAGCTCTGAAGTCACACCATAGATGATAAATGACAAGTGAAACCTCCACTCAGTCTGTTTCACAGCCCGATGCTGCTCTAAATACAACATTAGACTCAACCTGTTCAGAATCATAGAAAAAAAAAAAAACCACACAGTGCCCCCCTACATTCTCGCTGGCAAACCTGTAAGGCTAACACCTCCTCCTTTCCCTCCAAGAAGAAGCTTTTGACCTGTAACCATTCATTTCTACACCTGAACAGAAGCCGCGGCCGATCCAAGAACTATTGTTTCTTCTTTCATACTTTTAAACCAGCTAATCAAAAGCAGTGTCAAATGCTCAAATTCACTCTAAAAGGAATCTTGCTTTCATCTTTCATACTGAATTTCTATTGTGACATCTTGGAAAAGAATTCATAATCATACACTGCTGTGTTGGATTTTGGAATGTTTGTTTTATGAACCAAGACCACGCCACTGGTCAGCTATATTAGATCTTTCCTTTTTTCTCCTTTTTCTTCTTCTTTTCTTCTCTCACAATCTTTCTGTGACCACATGCTTCAGACACCAGCTAGCACACCTGTTTAGCCTTTTGTTGTACCAACAACCCCTCCTTCTCTGTGTCTGGACCACATGTTGTGTCTTGGCCTATTGTTTGGGGAGGGTAGCATTCCTTAAACTAGAAGCCGGTGTCCTGCTATAATTTTGCCTACCATTTTTAACTCATCCTAAAGCTGTTTCTATTTCATATCTGTCTCAGAACTGTTGTTCTTCTTTTAGTAGAGTGTGTGTGTACTAGTCAAGTGGTGCCGAACATAACAATTGCTTGTAACAGGAAAATTATTGTGTTTATTTAAGCAAACACATGACAGGTTAATTGGCGTCTCGAAATTGTCCTTAGGTGTGAGTGTGTGTGCTTGGTTGTATCTCTTTGTGTGTCTCTATGTTGCCCTGCGACAGACTGGTGACCTGTCCAGGGTGTATCCCACCTCTCGCCCATAGTCTGCCAGAGATAAGCACTGGCCCCACCCTGACCTTGGTGAAATAAGCGGGAGAAGATGGATGGATGGATGGATAGATTTAATTTCACCATAGATAAAGTGGATACGTTGTTTTTTTTTTATACGAGTAATCTACTATTTCTACAAGCTGGAGCTTAAAACAATCCTTTTGAGTTAACACCTTGATTTTATAGATACATTTATTTTGGTTTTGCTGACTAAATACTAATGATAGATTTCAGTTCTAAATTATAACTGTTAACATTTACTGGTGGTTAAAACAATCCAGAATCTTTTTTATCAAAATTATTTGGTATACATAAATATCTATTTAAAGTGAATGGATTTTGTTTAGAATAATAAATGACTAATTATCGTTTTTAATTATATTTCAATAAATAATCTTAATCTTAGAGAAACAATACCAGAAAGGGATGGTACTACGGTTTATTTAGAAAACTTGGTTACAGGTCACTATATTAAACAGTAGGACAAGTAACCACATTGTCATGGTAAAGCTTTTTCTTTTTTTTCATGAATAGGTTGCTTTAGCTGTGACCCACCCTAACTTTCTTTCCCCACATTGGGTCTCTTAATTGGAAAACACTTCCACTACAATATGACAGTGAAAGGTTTTGATGAAAGACTTGCTCAGAATTGCTTGAGCATTATGAAACTGATAAAAAAAAAACAAAAAAACGCCCTAAAACATCAGGGGTCATTTTCTACTCACATCTCGGTGACATTTATCGCCACTACAGGGATTTCTCCAAGCTGAGCATGGTCACAGTACAGCTCCAGGTCTCGGCACTGGCAGCGTTCAGGAATGGGGCCCAGCACTGAGAGATAAAGAGGTGAGGCAGAAAAAGGACATCAGAGGACATGTCGATCAAATGATCATCATGCAGTTATGAGCACAGCTGTTAGTAGAAATGACAACCTGCTAAAGAATGAATGAGTCACAATTAAACAACCAGGCAGAGAAATAATAATAAAAGGCAGACTTAAAGAATGATGGGAAAATTCAGAGGTTAACACAGCCTTTACTGACAAATTAAATCTTGACACTTTAGGTATAGAGGACATCGCAGAAACTTAAGTGTTTTTTAGGAATGGCATATAAAAAGCACTTAAAGTAAGTAGATTGTAGATTAAAGTTTTTAATCTACAAGTTGGTTTGATAAGTTTTTTGATGTCGGCATTGATCAAACTAATAATTAGAAACTGGTTAATCTTTTTGAAAAAAAAAAGTTCTAATATCCCAGACTCAGTTGTTCATATAAACCGCCTTGGATAAATGAATACACAAGCAAAGTTGCTGAACAAATGTCTTCTAATCCTCAACCTGCTTAGTGTTCTACTGTTTTTCATGAGTTTGAGCTGCCTGTGTTTTTATGGGTTTAAAAGAAATAGTTACAGATGTAACTTCTTTTGTTTTTTTGCTTGATATCAGTTCTCCTTGTCTTTTTGTAGGAGACCATTCACATTGATTCTAGTATCTTAAACATGTTAAACACCTCTTTATCATTTAGTTGTGTACCAGTTGCATTCACACATACAGCCAGTCAGGGGCGGATCTAGGATTCTAGCATATCAGGGGCTTAGCCCTGAGGGTTCAGATGCTGATTTCTGCTTTCCGTCT
>JAUZNJ010035002.1:0-12450 GCA_034780135.1 Jordanella pulchra
GAATCGTTAAGCAAGCTGCCAAACGATGCCACGGAATCGGAGCACACGGAACCGATTCTGAACAGGAACCGGTTCTCAATTCCCATTCCTATGAACACCCTGAAGGATTTTTTTTCCTGACGTCTTTCAATACTCCCGGAGGTTTTCTATGGGCTGCCCTTGTAGTAGTCAGTAGTAGTAGTAATATGGAGCTCTGGCGTTCAGATTTCCTCTGATCTCTCCTGGACCCAAAACATCTCCAGTCTTGAGAAGAAGCCCCAACAACAGCTCTTCTTTCTCAGTAAATAAACAACAGACTGGACTGTATTCAGCAGTTGAAGACAGTCTGTGTCTCATTATATTATATGAGCTGTACGGCACAGGAGAGGACGGCCCTACAGTACTGAGCATGGCTGAACGCCGCCTACCGGATCTGGACTGGGTTTGTGCTGCACGAATCCAGAAAAGGGTCAGATGTAATTTCCAAATCCCACACATCCAGCCAGTTAGTTGTTTGTTCCTTTTGTTAAACAATTTGGGAACATTGAATTACAAACAAAAAGACTATGTCCCTGCTGAAAGTGAATGAAATCATCACAATCACAGACTGTTGTAAGCAAACACAGAACTTCAAGTAAATAGTACTAGCTGCATTTCATGAAGATCTGTTTTTGTTTTTAAATAGTAAAATCTCTTCTAAGGAAGCTCTCTACTTGCTTTCTGTAGGTGTTTTAATTGATGTCTGTGTATGATTTTTATATTTGATCTTAGCATAATTCTGTCATGTAGAGATGATGATGATAAATTCTTAAATAGTGAAACTCAATTAAATCATAGAGATCATTTTAAAGTCACGTTCTACCTTAAATTTACTCTCAGTATGAGGGATGTTCTCCCTGATTTCTCCAAAAGTTACTTCTGAGTATATTTTATTTAAGAAGTATTTCATCTATAATGTGCAGTAAGTGTTTCAAGAACTCTGGTTTAGATCCAACAGCTGCCTGCAGACTCAGTCTTATGGAGACTTTAGAAAACACTGCATTCAATAAGAATCTGTAGGTTTCTGAAGACGCTATTCTCTGCTGATATGTGTTCAGTTATTAATAAGATAATGAACGGATGAGTCAGAACTGCACCGGGATCAGCAGGAGGTGATTTCCACCCAGCATGAAGTCCACTGAGGCTCTGCAGTCTAAGAAATGACCTACTTCTGACTCTGCATTAACTAATGAGCTGCAAATTATTCATCAAGCTGTCAGGGCTGAGAACTTTAGAGGTAAAAGTAGATTACAGACGCAGATCTTATGTCCTGAGATAATTTTCATGGCAGTGAAGTTGCTGCTTTGCATCCATCCAACATTGGGTCCAGGAGGAGACCCAGACACGCCTCTCTCTCCCTAACAGCTCATTGCTGTAGATCTCAAAGTGTTCCCTTCCCAGAAGGGATTTACAGTCCTCTATTAGGATCAGGGTCCATCCCAGGGTCTCCTATCATCCACAGGGAGGGTTTCTACGATCCTTATCCCTGAACATCTGAACTCTGCCACCCTTGACACAAAGACTATTTTCAGCTGCTTGTTTCCAGGATGTTATTTTTCCAGTTATGATTTATGTGTCATGACCATGTGTGAGAGCTCCAATCTGTCCAACTTCATCACATTTATGCAGCTTAAATATGTAAACTCGCTGTTTTTAAAGACATAAACCATCTCCAACCCTCACATCTGATATTAACTCTGGTATTATATTTGAAAAACATTTCTTCACCAAAAATAATTTGACAAATATATCTATATGACTTTTTTTCAAATTCAGATGTTTTCCTTGGATTTGATTTATTTTCCAGGCTTTAACGGTTTCCTTTAACTTTGGGCCTGTTCCTCCAAACAGAACTGCTGAGACTTTTCTTCTCAGCTCTGTGCACTGATGTCCTGTAGAACTGAGCTCAAATCTGTGTTGCAGCTGCTCTAAAACAATGTCTTTTGTTGTTGTTTATAGACAGTTGTGGTGATAATTAATGATAATGTTTGCCTTTTATATGTCTGTTTCTGTCTCATTGAACCCCAGTCTTCCTCAGCAGATGGCCGCTCACACTAAGCCTGGTTCTGATGGAGGTTTATTCCTGTTCAAGGGGAGTTTTTCTCTCCACTGTTGCTACATGCTTGCTTAGTGTGAGGGATTGCTGTTGAATTAATGAGTCGATGCAATCAGCTGGTTTTCCTTAGATAGAAAACTTTGAATTAATCTGACTGTGATTCGATTGAAATGTAAAGTGTCTGGAAATGACATGTCGTGATTTGGTTCTATATAAATAAACTGAATTGAATTGAAAACTCAGTCACGCCTCTTTAAGTACAAGAAACAACCTTTACTTTTGTATTTTTACTTAAATTGTTTGACTTTGATGATCCAAAATCGTTTTTAATGCATTTTTGTATTAAAAAGCCATATGCACAGATAATTTTTTCATTTAAATCTTTTGTTCAACATGTTGGTAGCAAAAACAGAAAAATTACTGAGCTTTCAGACAGGATAATATAAAGTAATCCTGTATGAACAGACCTCGGGTCTTCACAGCATCAATGTTAGAAAAGGCATTTAAATTGAAACAGATCTTGAAACATAACATGTAAAATAAAGAAGTGGATGTGGAATCTGAGCCATCATCTGCACTGTTTCCCAGCCCTCTGCCTGCATGAGTTTCTATAAATAAACTGGGCTCCAACTGGACAGTTTCTCATCTGGACTTTCCCTATTTTGCTGTAGCTGGTATGTCGTACCATTATCAATATGTTTAGAAGTAATGAGTCAGTTTAGAGAAATTAAGAAACAGTAAGTACACATGTTTGTACTGGAATATAGGAAGTAAAAAGTCAATTTACCAAAAAGGCTACTAGCAGATAAGATAATGACGTTTTTTTTTTACTTGGCTAATTGACACCTCTGGATGGATTACATTAAAACGAAACGGCACCAAACTCCATTTGATCTACTTATATATAAAAAACAGTCAGACTAGTTTGTTTGTTGAGTTATCCAACATTTTAGAACCGAAAAAGTGATAATATGTTTAAAAAGAGTCCAAGAGTTTCACTCCAATGACCCTTTATGATAATGTGATTTCCAATCTGATTAATAGATTTCAATTTCAAACCAATGATTCTGCAGTGAAATTATCCTTTTAGTATCAACACATCCTTCCCTTTAAAATAAGCCGTCAGTTCCAAGCTTCTTGTATCATTATATAGAGTTTAAATGCACAGATCTACATCTCACCTCATCCTTCATATTTCGATAACTACATCCTCCCTTCAGGTTTAAAGCACAAGGTAGTCTAAAAATAAGTGAAGCTACAAACCAGTGGCAGAATGTAGGTCCAGAACCATCCAACCCAGGATGGAGCAGCCATCACCACTGACCAGCTAAAGGACCGAAAAAACAAAAACCTTTGGTTCTGAGCTCTGCTGCCAGGCTGACCTAAACATAAATCATTAAAGGCATCCTTATCTCTACTCTGGTCTCTCTGCCCACCTTCTAGGAGCTCTTTAACCCCAACCTGGAAGCTAATCGTCAGAGTTCTGGGGTGATTTAGGACAGGATGCCTTCACTCTGCCATCTGGCAGGCAGTGATGGGGCCCAGGAGAACAGTTAAAGCTGCTGACGTGGAGCCAGCCATATCAAACAGCACAGCACAGGAGCCGACACTTCTGCTGCCTCCAGCATGAGGAAAAGTCTGCGAGGGACAGAGCTGACAAACCGACAGCCGCTGGATGAGAGGCAGCGAGCCAAAGGAGTCTGCTGGTCCATGTTGGAGGAGCGCCAGCGGCGTCCAGAATGGATCTGTGTAAATATTAATCCAGTCAACACGGAGGGTTTAATGAGTCGTGTTGGGTTCTGTTTTTACAGACGGAGCGGCATCGACCACAAGAAGACAAAGCCAGAGTGAAACAGACATTTAACAGAAATTCAGACACATCAGCATGATTAATGTTGGACTAAAGACAGAGATATGAAGCAGAATTGATGGACTAAATGACATTTATTAAGAATAAGGTGGTAATTTAATAATCATCCACTGAGATTTTCTTCTTCTCCCATTTTTATCTCCATATTCCTGAAGCAGGCGGCATCATTTGTCTAAATGTTCAAGGTTTATAATCAGGGGTTGTTCATCTCCTGGTTGTTGATTAAAAAAACCTTCTAGTTCTATAGAGCAAGAATGTGATCAATTGCTTTGCCCATAAAGTTTGGCATGTGTTCTAGATGACAAAGACAAATGGTTCTGGTTGTTTGACTTAAAAGCTAAAGTCAGCACAACTTTAGCTGATAAGGAGACGTTCTTTGACCCATTCAGCTCCACAGTGTTTCTTTTTTTAACCCTCAGTTTTCTTTAAAATGATGCAGGGCTTGTTGCATCAGAATCAAGCTGTAAAAATGTGCAAAAAAAACGTCAAAAGCTAGACACTGCAATCCTCTCTAAATGTCCAGGTCTATTTTTCTTTCCTGTAAGAACAACCAAAGGCAACAACAGAAGAAGAACTCTGGGCTCAATGGATCGGAAGAAATAAATGATGTTGTTTTTAATGTTTCTTTATCGACTCTCACCTACAGATTCAATCAGAAATGGGAATTAAGAACAAGAATGTTTTTAGTTCAGTCTAGATTCAGTGCTGGTTCTCTGGTGGACATGGTTGATCCATGTCCGTCTGACTGTGGAGGAGACTCTGGTACCAGAGGGTCAATAATCCAGCTCCTTCTGGCTGATAGACCAGATCAAGACTTTTCAGGGAGAGGTGGGGGGGCTCTGCTCTTTTGGCTGCTCCCAGTGTAATTTGAGTATTTTTCAAATAACTGATTATTACTTTTCTCCTTTTAATGGTTCTTTTGTTTGCTTTAACTATACGCCACTAAAGTCCAGACAGGCTTTAAAAGTGAAAATACTCAAACTAATCTGCTGGTATCCAAGCTGTGGGATGGACAGGAAGGGAGTCTTGATGTTAATAATCAGTGACAAATACAGATGGAGGATCTACGGGGATAAAGTAAAATACTGTTCAGAACGAAACCAAAGAAAACTAATCAGAGTGCAATTCAAAACAAAAGAACTTACACATGACTGGTAATAAAATCTACTGAGACGATTTCTGAGTTAAATCTGACAAGGAAAAGCTCCGGATTAGACATGGGATATCTTGTGATTAGAGACGGTTTTTTATTAGATTAGAAACTTTCCACAGCAGCCAATCAAAGCTAAGACTGATCCAGGGTCAGAATGTGTTCAGCTCTTTATGCGCCATGAAGCCTTATAGTTGAACTTCAACCCCAGCAGTGTTCAGCACGTGCGCCTCTTTCTCTGCCTTGTTGCTGCAATTTGCTGGCTGCGGCTAAGGTGCGCGTGCGTGCGCGCGGTGTGCGTGAAGAGGTGTAAGGGAGTGTTGCATCCTTTCACGTGACCAGGCTGCCTCCTCCTCCTCCTCCTCTTCCTCTTCTTCAGTCCGGATCTCTTTGTTGTGGTTGCAGCTGCCGCTTCGCTCCGCGCGCCGCCCTCACCGCTTCTTCGCCGCGCGGAGCACGCGCAGCCGGAGCGCCCCGGCGGTTTCAGGACGTGAAGCCTCAGTGAGGGCGTGACTGAAAGCAGCGCGTGGCTGATAGATCTGCTGCAAAAGACGCGGAGTTTCAGCGGAGGAGGGACGTGCTGAGAGGATGCTGCTGCCGCTGCCTCCATCCTGGCCGAACCGGACCGCCGCCGCTCAGGCTTCCTGAACAAGGATCCCGCAGGAACCTCTCAGCTCATTATTCCTGCTCCACCTCAGGTCGGAGCAGCGCTCTCTCCTCTCCCGCATTTGGAGCGTCTTCTTTGCGGGACAGCTGCGCTCTTTTATTGCGTTTATTCAGGGATTACACGAAAGTGTGCGCAGCTCGTGAACCCAACCGAAGTGACTGCGGGGTTCGGGTCTTCTCCATGATGCTGACGGGCCCTGGGAGGTGCCGCCGGCGCCCGGGCGGGGTTGTCCGGTGCCTGGTGTCCGCCTACCTGCTGTCGCTGCTGCTGTACCTGCCGGAGGCTCTGGCTTCTTATCAGCCTCAGAGCGGAGAGTGCAAAGGCAAAGGGAAGGAGTGCTCAGGTAAGGCATGCTGCTATTAGAGGAGTATGTGTTTGATGCTGAGGCAGAAGGATGCAGGAGCTGACATGCTGCAGCAGGAATTAACACGATGAGGATAATATTCCCTGGGAGTCTCCGCATGGCTTCTCTGATCTCACTTTCAGCTGCAGATCACGGTTCAGCAGAGCTCTGCGAGTCAGGGGCAAACAGAGTCCTATTGACATGCATTGTTTGGGCTCCTCCTGCATCCTGGTTTAAACCATAGAGGCTCTCAGTGAGGACTTGGCATGAAGTTTTTATGGTTTTGCATCTGCAGTTCCTGCTCCTCCAGCCTGTGCTCATGCTGAGGCTCCGGATGGTCTCCTGATCCTCTCCGCTGTCTTTGCAGGGATCAAGTGCTTAAAGCGATCAGAGTCTAGTTCCTCATCTTTAAGGCCTTTTATTAGGTTAAGCTTTTAAACCAAATTAGGCTTTGCTTTCGGTAATGGAAATGTTTCATTAGGGTTTTGGCCTCATGGAGAGTTTATGAGAGATGAATCTGTTTGCTTTGACTGAACAACACTGAGGCAAAGGGTAGAAACAGGAAGTCATTCTGCAGCAGAGCATCCTTTAGATGCACAAATACAAACATTAAACTCTAAAATTTATCCCACTAATGAAAAATATAAAATAATTTACAGGTAATAATTTACAGCAATTTCTAAAGACAAACAGATTAACAGCAGACTGGGAATTGAAGGAAATAAGTGGACATCCAGTAAGAACTGTTCTCAGGTCAGTTCAAGAAACCGGATTCATAAAAACAATCCCAGGTATTTAGTTTGCTGACTGTTCTTGGTTTAGTGTTTTCAGTGGAAGGAAGACATGTCAGCCTTTCAGTCTGGTGCATTAATAGGATTGGCGCTTTGTGTGCCCAGTTTTGTGTTTTGAGTTCTTAATGTCTGCTAGTGCAGTGTTGTATTGCAGGCTTTGTTTTCCCAACCTACACAGTCCATACATTACTAATGTGCGCTTTACCTCAAACTTGTCTGGAGAAATTGGAGTAAAAGGGACATTTATGAAATGACCCCAAACATTCGGACGTCTCTTAAACCTTTTAAATTGGACGTTTTTAAACTTTTCTGTCAACTTTTGAAGCAGGCATGTCAAAAAAAAAAAGACTAAACTGACAGTAGGTGTTTGAAGCTTACTTACTATACTTCCTCTGCTAAAAATGCTCTTTAATTTTGTTTCCTGCCCTGCAGACACAGATCATGGTGGGTCTGGTTGCCTTGCAGCATCAGAGCAGATTTCCTCTATGAAGGAAGAAAAAGCAGATACCTTTTATCTGCAACAATAATCCCAACAAAAATGATAAACCGAACAATGAAATAAAGAAACAAGACTTAGTTACATATCTGGATGCATCAGTGGTTTAATCTGATGAACAGGAGAGAGCGTAGAGTCTTATTTTATAAGGACCAGTGGTGAGATAAAGCTTTGAAGGCCAGCTTTGACCGAGTCCAACCTTGGACAGAGACTGAGAGGAAGCCTGCAGGTATCTATCAGCCTCTAAAGGTTACAGAAACAAACCTTCAATAGATTCAACATGGAAAAAAGAATGATTTGAAAAGTAATAGGTCAAATTTAATTAGAGTTAATTTACTTGTTCAATATGAAGGAGGTTTGAATGGGAGACTTTTGTTAGTAAAATATCACAATCTAAGTCAGACTGACCTTTGGACATGAAAAGATGTTAGAAGGTCTAGAATTTGATATTTAAAAATCCTTTGAATTGTCGTCCTGTTTTTTCAGAATTCCTAATGTTTCTGGAAACGCATTTAATTCTGAATGAGTCCACATTAGATGAAACACAGGTACCAGCTACACCTAATCTAATACAATCCAAGGCTGTGATGGCATTCTGCTGCATCACAATATAAAATTCATAAACTCATCCCACCGTTTTCTCCTCCTTGTTTTCATGAATATTTAAAGTAAAAGACCATCTTCATGTAGATGAGTGTTCGACGTCTCTGCTGTTTCTGGAGAACTCACCCCTGTCATGTTTATATAATAAAGGGTTGAGATGAGCTGAAATAGATTGTTTGCATTGATAAATGGAGGGTTTTTCTATCGGAGAGCTCTCACATTGTGCAAATGAAAACGTTCTGAGTCACCCGAGGAACCAAACACTTGGTTTTTAATAGAAAGTGTCATGTTCGCAGCCCGGCTGCCTCTATGCATGGCAGCAACCGTGCCGCACTCTGCTGAGAGTGGATGCAGGATAATAAGTGAGTGCACAGCTTTCAAAAGTCTTGTTTGTCAGTAGAAACACAACCAAAAGGTTTTTGCTGTCGCTGAAAAACAGAAAATGGCTTTTGGCACCTTGGTGGAAGCAGTCGGCTGCTTGTTCCTGGTCTGCGGGGGAAACTCAGCCTTGGAGAAACATCAAGTATTTACCGCAGACTACTAATCATCACTGGAACAGTGGCTGAACTGTAAACATGGTTGGTTGGAGGAAGAGGAGAATAGATGTGTTTGTGACATCGGCGGCTGGGCTGAGTTTGACTTTTAGCTTTCTGTTGTTATCAGTGTCTGCAGTCTCAGAAGCTTTATAGGGTCTTTACAGAAAACATGAGCTCAGTCGACGTGTTGTTAGGTGTTTACGCAAGTGGAAAGCTTTACATCGGTCCATGAAGCCAGATAAGATTTGATATGCCCGATTTAAACAGGCAAATAGGAAGAAATATACCTTTTCTTTCATATTTTTAAATCTTTTGTCCAGTAATGAGCCTGGTTTGCTCCAACGGATGCCATGCCCATGGCTTTATTTTAAGATGGGGTTGAATAATGGAGAGTAATATGAAATACTGTTAATGAATTTCTGCAGTTCCACTGATAAAAACGCTTCTCCACACTTTATTAGGGCTTCATTACAGCGTTAAAGAGCAACCGGAATGTGTGGATGGTCTTTGCGAGTTTTTGTTGAGATGCATTAGGGATACAGTGAGACTGTAAATCCTTAACACTTTTGTGGATGTGTAGCACATGTATGGAAAGGTTATGTTGTGTTGGTTTATTATCTACCTTTAGCCCTTCGTGGTTTGATTGTTAATAAATACCTGCATCGTTGTTGCATTCACATTGAAAGTTTTCAGAATCTAACAGCCATTGGAAATGATTCCTTAGTTTTGTGTTCTGTTGCAGAAGGTAAGAGTGTAACTTGATGTTTTAGGAAGATTTTAACAAGCAGAATAGAGAATTTAGTACCACGCAGCAATATCTCTGACCAGGGCATTAACTAGTTGTAATTTTTCCAAGTCCACTATTTGAAAGTAAAAGTCGAGTCTATAAAGTAATTCTATAAAGTCGGATGGAGGGAGCGACCAAAAATTACTTACAATACGTCTTGCTTTGATCATCTTGTTTATATCAGGGAATCCACCAGACATGGCGCAGCTCACCAGAGCTCACCAGAGCTCACTAGAGCTCACTAGAGCTCACTAGAGCTCACCAGAGCTCACCAGAGCTCACCAGAGCTCACCAGAGCTCACCAGAGCTCACTAGAGCTCACCAGAGCTCACCAGAGCTCACTAGAGCTCACTAGAGCTCACCAGAGCTCACCAGAGCTCACTAGAGCTCACCAGAGCTCACCAGAGCTCACTAGAGCTGCGCCATGTTTTTTGAATGTTTCAGCTTGTTAGATCAGACGCGACTGTCGTGATGCGATGACGTCGGTACGCTGCGCTCAATAGTATCACGTAAATTAGCGGGTCGACTCGGTTTTGTTGTTCCCACTGTATGCTGATCGGATCGAAGCCGAGTCGTTTACAACCCGAGGCGATTATAACCAGGGTCGCTTGCCCACTCGTTTGACCCGGTTTGGAACGGATCAGTGAGCTGTTCCACTGCCACTCAAAGCTGATTTTCCTGAGTTTAAACAGGTGTTTTGACCAGTGGGAAATGAGTATAAGACTATCCACTGGGATCTTTGTGTTTTTCTGACTTATGAAACTGTATGCAATCTGCATTGAATGTAACACATTCCTCATGAAATAGCGGGTTTAGACTAATTAAGTGACTGAAAAAAGGAGGCCAAGGAGTAATCCTTGTGGTACACCATACCCTAGTTGAGCTGCTAAAGTCAAACTTTTATCCAGAAAAAAATTTCGAGATTTTTTTGATAATTTATGCTTTCCTAATTTAAAATTCTTACTTTTTTATCTCTAAATTTAAGTAAGATTTTCTTGATTGCTGTTTTTCCATGTCAGTGCATCATAGAGCCAAATGTGATTTAGTATCTGCAACCCACCAGTGTCTTAACTGTAGGGCCAGTCATTTTTCAAAAGATTTTTTTCAGGGTTTTATCACAAAATCAAATTTATCAGCATATTTTCTGGCATTATAATTTTGTTTTGACTCCAATGTTTCTTTTAAGAATTGGTTGATTTTTTAAAACAATTGTTGCTTAAGAGAATCATTTCTGATTCAGAGGTATGAGTGTGTGAAAGGAGGAGACCAATACTTACTTTTGGTCCCAAACCCAGAATGATGGATTCTGTTATAAACACTCATGATTTGTTTTCTGTTGGTGTTTTAGAAAAATCTTCCTCAGTTATTAGACTGATGTTCTGTTCCACTCTCATGTTTATCTCCATCTCCGGCCAATAAAGAACAAGCGTTGATCACTTTGAATTCATCTCCATTTGTTATGCATATGTCTGCTGCGTCAGCTGGATGGTTGCGTTCTGTGTGTGTTTGTGGTTTACAGAGCTTCTCATGTGGGCTGCTGGTCTCTGTCAAGCCACATCTGTTCTGCAGCCTCCCCTCTTGTATGTGAGGATGTGGTCTGTCTCATGTGTTGCCTTTTAATGATCCCAAAGCTTTCTGTATTAGAATGGCTTCACTCGACACCCGCAGGGTTTAACAAGCTGCTGCTACATGGAGATGCAGCTTCAGGATTCAGAGCTGACAGTCTGGACATCACTTTGAAGATCTCTGTGTGCATTCTTGGGTTGTTTTTTTTTGGGGGGGGGGGGCTGTTTGTGGAAATGTGATACAGATCAGAACAATTTCATCTGTTGCAAACTAAGTTTCTGACATGTTCCCTGTTTGACCCTGGAGGTAAATACCTGGTTCTCCTCTGTCCTGCTTTTAATTGTCCAAAATGAGTCATTGTGCTGTCAGTCCTGTGTAAACTCAGAATGAAGTTATCAAATCCAACTTTATTTATGTAGCGCTTTAAAAACCAACAGGAAAAAAGTGCTACAAAAAAGCAGAGATACGAGTTATTTAATCTTGTGGTTGAATTTGAATCCTCTGTTCATCTCTAGAACTCCATCAACAGCTGTAAATTTAACAGGATCATTTTATAGAGAATATATATATGTACAAAGAGAAGCAAACTATGTTCTCTTTCTGGGATTTGTACAAAATATAACTACTGTTGATAATTAAAAAAAGCACAAATGAATGAACGTATTCTGATTTCATTGATACTTATTAAGAGTTAATAATACTAGTTGTTTTCTAGGAGGAAAGTTTCAAATAGCAACAGTCTTCATTTTGAAGTATCATCAACGTTTCAACAATATTGTTTATTTTTCAAAATTTATATCAGGTTTTAGAAATTTAGTTGAAACTGAAAATAAAAATATATCTATTTTAACAAAACCGACAGTTTTATTTTTTCTTTATGTGTGTTTTCTATCAGAGCCGTTTTTTTTTCAGCTTCTTCCTTCTAGTTTACAAAGAATTTAGAGGATTATTTCTACTTTGTTGAATGAGTTTACAAACAGATAACGCTTTTTCAAGTCAGAGGACTCCATCCATTGACACACACATTAACGAGGCTCGCCGCCGTCCACACGCAGCATTGGCCCCTCTGATCACCATCAGCAGGTATTACGGCTGAAACGCCTTCCTGTTTGCTACACAACTGGTTTGTAAAAATATGATGTTCATTTCATTCTTGCTTTGGAAAAAATATTTACGTTTTTTTTATGGCAAATCTTTTTTCCCTGCTGATGAATGTAATTATTTCCTCCTTGAAACAAAGACTTGAGCTTCACAACAGGCCAAATCTATTTCAAAACATGTTTCTGCACAGGAGAAGCGATCTAACAATGAGTAAAAACTATCTTATAAGTGTATTTACCCTTAATTTTAATAGATAGATCAAATGATCTTCCAATAGAAATAATATTTTTATTGTGTATTTTGTTAAAGAGATTGTATTCAATTCAATTCAGTTTATTTATATAGCGCCAAATCACAACACATGTCATCTCAAGGTTCTTCACCAAGATAATTCATTCAAATCACACAGACAGATTAGTTAAAAGTTTTCTATCTAAGGAAAACCAGCTGATTGCATCAAATCATT
>JAUZNJ010035003.1:0-12448 GCA_034780135.1 Jordanella pulchra
TATTCTGTTTAGTTACCCTATTGTGTCTTTATTGGTCTGATCAGCCAGTATATAAACCCCTGTGCATCATTTCTTTGTTGGGTGAGTTAAGTTTCTTTGGACAGCCAGTTTGTTTGCATTTGTTTGTTTTTGTTTGTTTTTTTTGTTTGTTGTTTTTTTTTTGTTTTTGTTTTTTGTTTTGTTTTTTTTTGTTTTTTTGCTTTTTTTGCACCCGAGTTTAGTTTTGTTCCTTTGACCTCTTTTATGAGCTCAGTTGGGTTAAATTAGAAAACTAAAAACTATTCTTCTAATATGTCCCGTGACTCCTCCTGTTTTTAAACCAGTCCATCACAGAAAGATAAACCTCTTTTAAGCCATAAAGAGTATTAAAAAAAAAAAAAAAAAAAAAAAAAAAAAAAAAAAAAAAAAAAAAGCATGGGATGCCATGGAGCCTGCTTGATTTCAAGCTGCAACTTCTTTCCAGTTCTTTTGGCTTATAAAATGTCTTCAGGACAGTCAAATGTATCTGGTCAGCTGATCTAAGAGCATGCGATGGCATGTGAGGTTGAAGGAGCTCAGATAAATGATAAGACTTTTAAAAGACTTAAAAACAAACACAACCATTTTTAAAATAATTTCAAAACTAAACAGGAAAGCAGTTGTTTGAACTAGTTAATATTACTGCAATCTCATTTTGTTCCAACAGTAGGCATGAGAGGAAGGCTTTTCTATCTCCAACTAAAACAGAGTAACAATCCTAGTATAAGTTGATAAAAGTAAGTATTAGAACCTATAGATTGGGCCTAGAAAGTGGAAGTTTTGACAGCTGCCTCGGTGGAAAGGAAGAGGACTTAACCACCATCTTGAATGTTTTCAGGTTTAGCCTTAGATTATTCATACAGGTTTATAGAGGCAAAGTCTAAGGAAGGGATACAGCTCCCATCCACCTGGTTTCATTTGAGATTTTTGTTTTCAAGACAGTATTACCTTAATAAGAGGGATGGGAGCTGCTTCTTTAGCTCTAAAGTTCCAGAAATTCAATTTGGACTTTCTTCTCAGCACGAGAAACCCAAAGCAGCCTTTTTCAAACAGCTGACTGGCAGTGCTACTCCAAGTTATTTATTGGTTCTTCCATATGATATATCCTGATCATCTATTAAAAAAAATTACACATGATCTAGGTGGAAGCTTTAGTTTGCAAGTCATTTTAGAAAAGTGTAATCATAGGAAATTAAGCAACGAAGCAATAAAAATCCAACCTATAAAGAAATAGCGAACCTTTAGACATTGCTGTTACTTAAAAAGTCAAAAGTATTGAGGTTGGAATAGAAATGATTTACTTGTAATATATTGAAATATTTCTTTTTGACAAATTAGCATAAGTGTTTAGTTGTGCAATGACACTGAAGTAACTAAATCTTTACTCAGAAAACATTTTTAACACACATGTTTTATAAATCACAAGTCTTCTGTCCCCTCTGACAGTGTTGATTTCAACATTCTTGTAAAACCCCTCCACCGCCCCAGCTGTTAATTATCACTTAAGACCACTTTACCCTGTAAACCCATCATTCTGACATTGGAGTCGCTGTGACTGACAAGGCGGAGCAGATGGCTTGTCTGAGATCCATTAAACCACCTTTGACCCAGAGAGAAAAAGGGAGGTTTCTGGAGCACTTCCAAAAGAGAAATCCTTTCACATTTTTGACTGTTGCATGCTTGTCTTAACAACACTAAATATGCACATGCAATCCAAACATATTTATTGAATTCATATTTTTGCAATGCATTTAAATTTACATTTGGAATCGTAAATATAGGTGTTAACCCTCACTTTAGGTGTGAGTTCATAATGATAAAACCCTGTAAAGAAAGTTTCTATTTGTCCAGCATAAAATTAAACTACCTCACCATCTATGTGAATTAATGCAGTGGTCTACTTGTAATGATCCAAGAAGACAAATGAGACAAGTGTGTGTGATTCAAGGTGGTGCAAAAGTACAACCTTCCCTTCAAAGAGAAACAGCCATCCACCTGAAGGTTTGCAAAAATGTTGATATCTGTTATTTTGATCTTCAGTTCTTTGGTTTGTTTTTTTTTTTAACAACAAAAAGCTGGCAAACGTGTTTTAGATCATTAAATTAACCAAATATAAGCAATGCTAAGGCCAAGTATGAATGACACTCTTCGGTGGGGAGGTTTTTACTCCAGGAGGAATACTTAGAATTAGTTATTTAAAGTATCAGAGGTTTTAAAATGTAGAGTGGGAAGGAAAAAATGAAAGATGACATTTAAAACTATGAGAGGGATGATTGCAATTTATTTTGTCTAACATTAAATCAAATTCAGGCAAACTGAACAACAGCAAATGTTTAAGCTGTTTCTAGTCAGTTTCTGCTCTGAACTTGAGTTTTCTACCTAATCGGTTAATATGTTGTCTTTTATGAAACTGTTCTTTTTAAATACAGTTTATTTTAAGCATGACACAAGTTTTTTGAGAAGCACTGTTTTTTTAAATCTGTGTATTATGTATGAATCTTTGCCAGATGTTAAAGGTAAGTTTCGATCTCAGGAAATGTGATGGACTAAGTTATCTTATCTTATTTAAGGTACATATCAATATTCTCTAAAAAAAACACACAGGTAGTGTGGTTAAGAAGATATCATACCACATATAGTAAGAGGAGAGTGTTTGCATGTCTGCTCCTTGCTCCTCCTCAAAACAACAGACAGAACACTGCAAATCCAGAGCTTTCAGCTGCAGATCGGTTAATAGAAAAATAGAGGAGCTCCAGTCTGTGCACTAATGTCTCAGTCTTACACAAAACCTGTAGCCCTCACATGGAGTTATTTTAATCTGAACTGTAAACCTTTGTATGCACTGAGGGAGTTTCCTTTGCTTGTTTTGGCCTGTATTTACATCCCACTACATTTTTACATGTAAAATCAAATATAGTACAAAGTGTATATAAAAAAGTATGGTTCTGCAAAGTGTTTAAATTGTCTTACACAAATTCCTTGTGCCTGTAAAAATATTGTCCTATAAAGTTGATTCCAATCTTAAATATCCTTACTTTCATCTCCTGCTGTGGTTTTATCAATTATTTTAGGGTTCATCCAACAGACTTTGGTTTGTATTTTTAAGCTGTGACCAAGACTCTTTAAGTAAGCAATCCCACAATCCAGCATTAGATTTATTACCCTGACCTCATTTCACCTTAGAAATATTTAACCATTATCAATCTAAAAAAACAAGTAACTGGTGTGAGAAACAAATAACAAATCAAAGCTGTATTATACTCGCTTATATCATGAGGCATGTTGTAGGAAACCCTCATAGATAATCTTTAGAACATTGTCCAAAACAGGCACTGATAGCAGAATGAAGAAAATATCTCCAAACTGAGCAAGGAAACCCAAGAATCACAGTAACACAATCAAACATTTGCTTTGATAGATTGTTCTTCCTGTTAAACCTTTGCCTTTTCTGCTCTGTCTCAATGTTAGGTAGGATGCATATAAACCTACAAATTCCACCCACGGTGACACTGGCTGTGGAATTTGGGATAATTATGGCGTTTGAACAATTTCCTTGCACAAATTACTGCACATTTGATTGTGTTTATGTTGGCAAAAATTGCACGGTTTGCTTCTCCAAGGCACAATTTTCTAAATTAGCAACTTGCTGGTATAGTAACATGTCAAACTACATAGATCCACCTGCACACCCCCACTGTAGGACACTCAGTCAGTGTTTTTCTGTACCAAAACAATAAAAGTACATAGTGCAAATGAAGTATAACATCAGCCTGAAAATAATTCAAAATTATATTCATTTAGGTCGAAAGTAACTCAAAGCCAAATGCTTCTTATTCCGATTTTAAACTAAGTTCAAACTGGATCTAAAAACTAAATGAAGAGTAGAAGAAAAAAAATGTGTTGAAAGCGATGCATAAATAATATCTTATTTAGTTGAGTTGAAATCCACACTCCTTATTAAAAGCCCTGTATATGTTGTTGAGGATATATTTAGTAGAAAAGGTTTCTAAAGTCCCTTAAGTCAAACAATGCAGGTAAGGAAATGTTGAGGCTTAATTTCAAGGCCACCACCTTCAGCTACAGGAAGGAATCTTAATTGTTTTGATTTAGTGTCGGCAGGTCAAAGGGTCACAAAACTTGGCAAACCCTTGGTCCGTACATCTCATCTCAATAAAGGAAATAAATATTTTCTCAAACCTAACACCACCGTAGGAAGCACCAGAACCAGGTGGGATATTACTTTATGCTGTTTGGAAGAGGAATCTCTGGGAATCTGGTATCCAGGCACATCACTTTCCATGTTCTATAAATATTGATAAAGATGAAAACCAGTGAAAGGGTGAAAAAAGTCTAAGTACAAATGACTACAAGTGAGCGTCTGTGCAATCAACATAAAGATCACGCTTAATGCAAAGAAACTATTCATTTTTATAGCATCTAATTAACTTTTATTGCAACCAACTGGGTCTCAGTGCTTATTAAAACAGAGTTTTGTCTCTCCTGGGTTTATTCATTCTTCCACTCAGACAGAGAAAAGTTTACATTAAAAGAGAACCCTAATGCTGGGTAATTAATAACTCCAATGAGCAGTTATGAAAAAGCTTTCGCTCTACACAAGTTCATCCAGTGTTTGGTTTACAGTGTGTCATACCACATATTCAGTAACAGTAACAGCACAATAGCAAAAACAACAGTAAATGGCAGCAGGTTACTAAATAGTGACAGAGCAGGGCAGACATATGTTCTCTTTGTGTGTTTTGTTTGTCTTTAGGCGAGAGTGTCGGGAAGCGCCAGGTGTGCACAGCTGTGCGTCTGATCAGAAGACATCAGCAGTGATGAGAGCCAGAAGACATTTGGGTTCCTCAGATTCTCTGTTCGGTGAGGTGGCCTAAAATCTGGTTGATAGGAATGAATGTAGCCTTCAGACAAATATTGAACATTGGAAAATCTCTTAGATTATTTTTGCATTGGAGGTAAAGCAGACATTTTTTTCTTGACTACCACTAATAGCATGATGAAAACCATTGATGACATGTAGCCTAATGTTATCTCCCAGATTATCTCTACAGAAAAAGTGTTAAATGATGTAATGTCTTTTTCAATTTTTAAACATATTTTTTAAAACCTTCAGAAATAAATAGACATGTGAATTAACATTTTTTTTACATTGTCATGTGTTTTTTTATCTGGAAAAACGCTATTTATAATCTAGGAAGAACAAAATACTACATTTTTTGAGTTATTGGATGATAAGTGTAGTTTTCCACATTATATTAAAGTATTTCTGTGCAGTAATGCAATAAAAAACAAGAGACCCCTACAATTGAAATACTGTTAACTAGCTGTTAATCACTGATGTAGCCCTATAGAAATGTTTGAAAATTTCAATGCAAAGCCTCGGGAAAAGGGATCACAGCTTTCCATTTAAGGGAATTTTTTAATACCAATTAAAAACAGAGGTGGTAGTTTCAACTCTGTGCAACAAAAAAAGGTTTAACAAAAGTCTAGCTTCCTTTCAATGTTTTCCACTGTAAAACAAGTTCAACCCCTCTGTCCTGCAAAAACAAAAACAAAAAAAAGCTACTGACATTTGCAGACTTAATCTTTTGCTGGAGCTGCAATATACAAGTAATCATTGGCTGCTACTTAGCACAAACGAAAAATGGCCACGATGACAGCAGCACAAAGCCCTGAGAGCTTTCTCCAGCCCTCCCAATCCGCTGCACTACTGTATTGACCCAGGTAATGGAGATAATGGATGTTATTCACATCGAGAGGAAGATCAAACAGTGAAAGGAAACCCTTTGTTTCAACAATTCCTGCTCCCAAGTGCAGAGCCATTATTATGGTTCAGCAGGGAAATGATGCACTGCACCCAAACACAAGCTTTATAGAAAACACTTAAAAACAAAGCATTTATGAGTCTCACTCTGCACGGCATTAGAGTAATGCTGCAGAATTAAATCAGTGATCTCACTGTAATATTTTGGAGTCAACATTTGATGTAAGTTTAGCTGAGGAGCAACAGCTGTGCCCACATGAGCATGTGGACCCATGGATTATCTGAGTCCTGCAGCCTATTCTACAGACAAACACAGACCAGACATTAGTGTGAAGCAATAAGGTATTTTAGTCCAGCATATAAACTCAGAAATATTTATATTGTATTATATCCTAAAATACAGTGGAGGTCTTTTTACATTTTGTTTAAATCTTTATTAAAAAGAAAAAAACAAGTTTATACCAGATTTTGGCCCAGTTCTGATAACAGTTTAAATAAGACAGCACATAACTGGTCTACAACAATAGTAGAAAACTGTGTTTGTAGATAGAGGTTTATTAGAGATGTTTAATTTAAATTTGTGAGAGCCACAAAGAGGGTACGCACTATAAGTGGAACACGTAGTGTATAAGATCGCTAAGCTAGAAGTAGTGGCCAAGCGATGGTCAACAATAGTCTAACATTTCTGCAGGTAACAGTTAATTTTTTCCTGCATTATGACCAATCACAGAGGCATGTCATTGAATATTCTGAATCTATTGAAGACTATTTTTGGGAACGAAAGAATTTTCTAACTTGATCTTTGTTTTTTTTTTATACTGTTTTCATTTTTGTTTCAATGATACTGAAAGCCTGTATTTATATTAGTATGAATCTTTGACATCTGCATATATATTAGGCCGTCTTATCTGGGCAGACCTATGATTGTCGTCTTATCAAAACTGATCAATAAGACTTTACATATTAAACTAAGCATATTACAACGTGTTTTTAATATAAACAAGTAATATGTATACCATAAAAATAATGTATCGATTAACTATGAAGTATATGTAACATCTTGCAACCATCCCAAAACAGTGTTTCAACTGTCCCTAATCTGACTCTTTTATTTAGATACAACCAGTGAAAACTGTACCTTCTTTAGCCAGTTTAAAATGGCTTAATCTGTTGATGGACATATGTTAGCTTGTTGTATAAAAAGTTGGTTTGTCTAATCCAAACCATTTCTAAGTAGCAGGTTTACATGCAAAATGTGTTGCAACTGTCTCTGATCTCCCCTACTTATGAATATTTACATCAGATTATCCATCCATCCATTTTCTCCCAGCAGGGTCGTGCTTGGGCCGGTGGCTATCTCCGGCGGACTATGGGCGTAAGGCGGGGTACCCCCAGGACAGGACACCAGTCTGTCACATGGCAATAAATAGACACACAAAGATATACAACCATGCACACACACACTCACACTTAAGGACAATTGAGGGATGACTATTAACCTAACAGTCATGTTTTTGGACTGTGGGAGGAAGCCAGAGTACCCAGAGAGAACCCACGCATGCACAGGGAGAACATGTAAACTCCATGCAGAAAGACCATGCAAGGCAACAGCGATACCCAGCTCCACCATACAGTCATATCAGATCATGACAAGAAAAATGAGAGGACTTTTTTTTGCATTTGTTCTTTTATTATTTCTTTTTGTTTAGAGAGTGTTTTTTTAAATCAAAACATAAGACAGATAGATTATTGAACTTGGAAGTAATTAAATGTCTTCCCTCAGATATAACATCACAGAGCGGCGGTGATGTATCTGATAACTCAGATCAGATGCAGCGTCCAAACACTAAATGATATTCGACAAGAATAACATTTGAAATTGAATTTAATAGGCACTTTAGGTGGTTTGACTGTTGCATTTTCAAAAACTATTTAATACAACATTAGTGTCATTCAGCTGAGGATGGAGAGAGAGAAAAAAAAGAAGAACGAATCAGTGCAGACAGGGAAAAAAGTAGGTGGACATCTAGGAACAGCTACTTATTTATAAGAGATTTATTTTTGAATATTATTTATAAAGAAAAAATGCAATAGTAATTGATCTACAATCATTAAATATTGCTTGTTTCACTATGTGACTTAGTGGAGAAAAAAACAGATAAAAGGTGAAGGAGACACGAGGTTGGTGACGGCATCTGCTGCAGACAAAACCAGTGATAGCATCAAGTAATCAAACTAAAAAAGCCACAAAAACCTAGATTACCAGAATGGTTTGAATTTCTGCTGACTATCTATTCATTGTGTCCTTTGGGGGAAATTATTTCAGGAGACAAATCAATCACAACAGATGAAAACTTGGGACAGAAAGGTGCAGATGAATATTCTATTGGTCTATTTATCAATAGACTAATAGAATATTAGTCTATTGATAAATAATTTTATAAAATAAAATCTACAGACAACCTGTAATACTTCTGTACACCCATTAGAAAGAAGCTAGTTCCACCCCTACTTGAACAAATGCTAAGCAGAATTTCTGCTTAGTTAGATTAGGGTTTCATAAATTATACACTGTGCTGTATACACTGTGTTATATACAGATATGCTCAGGAAACTTTTTTTCCCATATAAGATACATTTTTTAGATGCTGGTTATGTGCTAACTTTCAGTCTTGCAATTTCTTTCCCTGCACTTGTTACATGTTTTCATTGTTAAGCACCCAGTACACATTATGCTGTTATACAGATCCAAGAACTGGAAATTGTTAAAAAGAAGGCCCAGTTCAATCAAAAACTAGAATCATACATCAAGACTGTTTTAAAAGACTATTGCAAAGCTAAGCATTAAAGCGATAAACTACGACTTTCAATGTAAGGCTTTCATCTTAGATGAAGACATTTTAACAATGCTTTCATCCTTAGAAACTGAAGTCATACAATTTGCCCTTCATTGACCCTGATCAGTGATGAGCAGGTTAAATACTGAAAAAGATGTTATTTTGTTATTAATTAAATGCATCTGAGCTAAAAACGTTTTTGTGTGAATCAAGCAACAGGCAGTAATTTGACAAGCGTTTTAAAACTAAAAGAATGAAAGATCGGTTAGGGACACTTTGATATATAAAAGGAGTTTTCTGTATATCTTGTAAAGCAAGTAGAAAACATTATTTAGGATTCACTACAGTATTAGTGATCTAGCAAGAAAACAAATCAGCTGTTAAACAGGTTGAAATGGCGGTAAAGCTGCCAAAAGAGAAACACTTGTGATAAAAAGGAAACTGAAACATTTTCCAAATAAGCACCTCTTTCCGATGTTTCCAGATGACTCTCATGCTTTGTCCACTATTTCCTTTCCAGGAGTTACAAGAGATCTGGATAATGCTTCACTAATCTCAACAACCATAAACTCACAAAAACAACTTTGGACAGCTCCAGATGGATAATGCAATGTGATGGTCTGGATGAAACAAACGGTAGAGGGTGACTCCTCTGCTCTGAGTTTGCAGGGGGACACATAAACACAACATGAAATGCTCCAGACTTTACTTTCAGAAACAGAGATAAGCGACTACAACACGTTTTCCCCACACACAGGGATACGGTTTTATGGCCAACTTTTTTAATTTTTTGGTTTAAAGGACTTAAAAAATACAAATTATATTAATTTGGTATTTCCAAAGTTATGTGACAAAATGCTGTTTTAATAAACACAGCTCAGGAGGGGTTACAAGCTATGTTAAAGAAACCTCCTACGAAGCATGAAATGACACTTGATTATAAGAATGCACAGCAATAGAAGTCTGAATTTTTCAGATCTGTTGATCCTGGGCCAGATTACCGACCCACTATTTTATTTTTTTACTGTGGTCAGGATTCAACAGGGTGTTTGTTGTCCCAGATCAGCTCCTTTCCTCTTCTGAGGGGGCAGGAGTTGTTCTGAGTTCAAGTCTTTATATTTTTTCAAAGCTGAGAGCGATTACATTTAAACCATTACGCTCTGATGTAGATGCTCTTGTTGCGCTGATGTCACAGGAAGCTAACTGTCTTACAGGTTAGATTAGATAAGAGGTTGCTGTTTTCAGCAATTTGTGGACAGTGAGAAATGTTTTTTCTGTAATATTTGACCAAATCTGTATTTACCTTGATCTTTGGGAGGAAATCAAACTTAAAAGAGTATCTTCCAATATTTTTTGAAAATTTCAAAAAAAAGGTTTACATTGTTGATGTAATAACCCAACAAAAAGTGTCACTTTATGCTAAATTAAAATGAAAACAAGATACAGTTTTCATTTTTTTTTATCATAAAAAAGTAATGTAGCCTTCTTTTCTCTGATACGCTAAAATAAAAGGCACTGAAATAATTTCCAGTACAGTTGTTGGTAATTTAAACTCAGAGTAAATTGAAGGTCTCAAGACATTTGCAAGAGAACATTAGTAAACAAACAGCACCATGGAAACGAAGGAGCACAGCAGACAGGTCAGGATGTGGAGAAGCTCAGGGTAATATTCAAAAGTACCACAGAGCACTCTCTAACCTGAAAAAGAGAGAACTTTAATTAGAGAAGCAGCCAAGAGGCCTCGGGTGACTGTGGAGGAGCAGCAGAGATCTTCAGCTCAGGTGCCGAAGGTTGCAAGTTCATAAAAGAGTAAAATTAAAATACATCCATATGCATAACTCTTTGGCCACGAGGTCAAATGCACGATACACGTTTCAGGAAGTATTGGTGAAACGTTTATAAAATGTGGCCAAAAAATTTTGTTTCTTCTGAAATCGATGAACTTCTTGAGTTTTGGTCTACATCATATAAGCCTTACAAACTACATGGTAATTCAAATACCATAAATTCTTTATGTTTCACACTTTAAAGAACGTTTAGTAAAATTAGAATAAAATATCACACTACATGTAAGATCAGTTTCACTCACTTTATCTATTGCTGCATGAGATCACAATATACTGATCAGGAGAGTTGAATGAATATAGTATAATATTGCTGTGTAGATACATTTATTTGTGATGAATGACTTCAAGATGCCAGAAAGTAACCAAAGGACAAGACTAGGAAGTGGACTTGATAAGGAGACAAAGAAAACAAAGGGATAAAAAAAACAATGGAGTTCAGTGCAATACAACATGAAGGAAGAAGGAAGTCTGTGGGGTCGGTGGCAAACGGTAAAAAAAGGGAGAGAGCAAAGAGTCAAGGAAGAGAAATGAAGGGAAGTCTGTTGCAGAAACAGGAAGGCATCTGGTGTTTAACAAACCAACGTCCATCTTATCCTTAGGAATGCATACAAGGATCCACTTCTTAGGCCTTTCTCTTTTTGCAATGCAGGTGAACAAATTTGTCCTCTCTTCTATGCCGTGTTAAAATCTCCTCTGTGGACCTGCAGTGCTAGAGCTCAGACATGAATTTCTATGTTAGATGAACATAGTTGAGCTTTGCTCTGCTGCCCCAGCCGCCCTGAGCCACTTGATCACTGCTGGGACAGTGACAGAAAGCAGACAGAGAGCTCCCTCATTCTGCACCTCTGGTTGCTAAAAATACACACAGCGTACTTCGCAGTCCAACAGAACTTCAGATAGTAAAGGAACTTGATCTCTAGAGAAGGTTTCCAAGTTCATATGCAACAAGTGAACAAGCCAATCATTGAATGCAGCATTCATTTAAGCCAGCGTTTTCACTCTTTATTCCTATGTTAATGTAAGCAGCAAAATCTCGTCAAAGCAACTTCTGTGCTCAATGAAGAGAAACTAACGGACAAATTAAGTGAAACTGTTACACTCAAATCAAATTTTTTTATGGAAACGCTAAAAAGGGTGAAAGGAATTCCTGCTGGTTTAAATAAATCAAACTGAATAAGAAAAGAAGAGAAGCAGAAAAGATGAGCTGCTTCAAAAAGAAAACAGCTTCTTCAGCAGTTCAATTACTAAACCACTTAAAGGTAACACAGTTAGTCATAACTTGATTACAGGTCATGCTTGCATTTAGCAAATGCTCTTTCAGTTAAGCCTCTTTCTTATTTTCTTTCACTTTGCGGCCTGCATGTGTACAAAGTATGCAAAGTAATCCCAACATCCCACCTAAATGTTTACAGAATCCCAGAAATCCCATCATCCATACACCCACTCACCTCCCCAGGTGTGAAAGAGAGCCAGGAGTCCCAACAGCATCAGAGAGGGAACGTCCCGTATGGCCATGGTGTTCAATCAGAGGCAGTGATGTCCGTGCAGGGGTGTGCTTGGAAGACGTCTGCTCCTCTCTTGTCGAAATGCTTTGACCCACACAGCAAAGAGACAGGAGCAGCTTGAGGAGGCAGATGATGCAGAGAGAGGGAGGGAGAGAAACAGAGCTCCTCCTCTGCAAGAAGTGACGCCTCTTTGTGAGATAAACACACACAGAGACTTTCACAGGCTAATCTACTGCTAAACTTCTCTTGGTTCACTTTTATATCCGTTCCAAAGCTCAGTCATGTTTCCTTTCTGGAGATAATTAGACAAGCCATACTTTCATTATAATATTTGTGAGTGGATATCTTTTGCAGTGGATAGAAAAGGAGGAACAACCAGCTAGGAGAGAAAGAGAGAGAGAGAGAGAGAGAGAGAGAGAGAGAGAGAGAGAGAGAGAGAGAGAGAGAGAGAGAGAGAGA
>JAUZNJ010035004.1:0-12447 GCA_034780135.1 Jordanella pulchra
TGTTGCTACATGCTTGCTTAGTGTGAGGGATTGCTGTCAAGTCAATGATTCGATGCAATCAGCTGGTTTTCCTTAGAAAACTTTTAACTTATCTGACTGTGATTTGAATGAATTGTCCCTGTGAAGAGCCTTGAGATGACATGTATTGTGGTTAGGTGCTATAGAAATACACTGAATTGAATTCAGTTGGCCGGGGGTCACGTGATGCAGCTTCTGCAGGCAGAAGTGTGTTGGTTAGCTCCGGTGGACCTCAACAAAATTGACTTTATAGTAACGAGTATATTACTCCAGATAATATATATATCCTTGGAACAGTGTTCATACACTTCCTACTTGAATCTGACTAATTGGTGCTGAAATTTAGCTGTTTTTTTTCCCTAAGTTTTTTGCCTGCTTAAGAGAGTATCCTTTCGCATGGGGAAGATGGCGACCGATCAAAATAAACCAACACTGAAATCTCTGATAGTCCATCCGTGAATCAAAAGAAGAGCTCACTGGGCATATAAATCAAAAACCAGATGATATCCAACAATCTCTAACAAAAATAGAACAGTTATTGTCAGCACTGGCTGAACAGGTCTAATCAAGACAACCTCTCTGACACACAAGCATGACTACTCGAAATGGAACAGGAAATAACTTTCCTAAAGGAGAAATCGGACAACTTGGAAAACCGGTGTAGGAGATCAAACGTGAAAATTATAAACATCCCAGAACGGTCCAAAGGTACCAACATGCTTGGGTTTGTGGAACAACTAATCCCGCAACTTCTAGGTGAGGAGCACTTCCCAACACCGGTTACCATCGAGAGGGCACACCGCCTCAGGAGAGCGTCGAAGCAGACCAGATCTATCCTCGTGAAGTTTCTGAACTTCAAGGAAAAAGACAAAGTGCTCTGTTTGGCCAGGGGCAGCTGCATAATAATTAAGTTTCATTTTATCCAGATTACAGCATCAAGGTGCAAAACAAAATACTCTTTCAAGGGGATGAAGAAAAAATTACAGGAGAAAAATATTGAATACGCCACCTGTTACGTGGCTAAACTGAGGATCTGACACGGACACTTTTTTTTAGCCCCATCTGAAGTGGAGTTCTTCCTGTCCACTGATCAGGATGAGGGATAGAACATTTCCCTTACAAGATGACCATGCACCATGACTGTTAACAGTAAAAAAATGTTACATAAGGTAACATTGGGTTTTTTTGTTTCTTATTTTTTGGGGGGGGAATATGGGAAACTCGCTCTATGAGGTTCATTCTCAAAGAATAGAATATTGAAATCTCTGAGCTTATAGCAAAGGGTCAGAGATCTTTTTATTTTGTCCAAGTAAATGTGCATCTCATGCTGTCACTTTTTTCATAACACTCAAAATGAATAAGACAGGACTACTAAACTGTATTTCATTGAATGTTAGACGGATTAACAACCCCATTAAAGGGAATAGTACTAACACATTTTGAGAAACAAAGACCAGACATTTCCTTTATTCAAGAGATCCATCTCACAGATATAGAACATTTAACGTTGCGCAGGAATTGGGTCGTTCATGTATTTTATTCTTCCTTTTCATCTGAAGCTAGAGGTGTAGCCCTACTAATGACTAAAAACCTCAGTTTTGCTTCAATCATATGGAAAACTCTAATCTGGCAGGTGAACTTTGGTAGATTCTTTAATAAACACAAACAGGGTTATACTTGTGTCTTTATATGGCCCAAACTTAGACAATCCCGATTTTTTTTTGATGATTTAATCCTAAAATTGGCAGCAATTGAAGCTCTATGTATATTGGGCGGCGACAATAACCTGATTCTAAATCCATGAATGGATCGCTCTTCTCCTAAACTTGTTACACTATCCAGATCTGTGGTTGCTCTGACTCAGGGAATGAAAGAATTAGGATTGGATGACATATGGTGTTTATAAAATCCAACCAGCACTAGTGGCTTGTTTTTCTGACAGTAGGCTGACAGGAAAGGGGGTATGAGAGGGGGGGGAGAGACATGCGGGAAAGGACCACAAGCCGGATTCGAACCTGGGTCGCCCACGTCGAGGACTAAGGCCTCCATACATGGGTCGTGCGCGCTAACCACTGCGCCACCTACACGCCCAAACACATGAGTTTTTTTATGCCTATTTATGTTTTTTTAAGTTTTACAAACCCAATTAGCTATCAGTATATGAAACACAGTAAACGCCGTTACTAAGCTGTAAATACTGTTCCTTTAAGGCTTTATTGATACATTATTTTATGTAAGGAGTATTTTTTCCCTTACAGTTCAAAAAATATATATATGTTTTTTTAATGTCCATAATAAAGAAATATCAAAAAAGTAAATGAATCACAGAACAACCATGACGAATTGAAGACGAGGGATAATGTTAGGCCCTAAACACTTAGTTCACATATTGCATCTATTCATAAAACCACAACAGTGTTTGAAAAGTCTCTATCTCCAATGCAAGCAAATCCAATGTAGATTTAGATTGAGATTTTTTTCCCAGTAAAAGGAGAAGGTCAGTGTAAGGTAGTGTAGAACAAAGAGAGACGACGTCACATTTCCAGCTTCCTCCTGGTGGATCTTATTCACAGATATCTGTATTTCTGCCAGTTTTGTTAAGAAGGAAAACAATAGATTCTTATCTCTAACGACTTTAATCTTGAGTTCCTAGTTTCCAAAACCTTAATGGTTGTATGTGGGACTCAAACACACCAGAAACTAAACAGTCTACAGCATTAGACATATAATGGCGAAACCAAACAAACCAGTCTAAACGGTAAAAAGATTTTAAATTTAGTTTAACGTAATACAACACTTCATACAGTACAGTGAAAAACAGTTATAAAAACTAATAAAAACAAAGGAGAAAAGCCCTCTGTTGTTTGTACCCAATGATAAGCGAACCTGGATAACCTGTCTGTGATGTTGGATCAGAACATCGGGGGAAACTAAGGGTGTGTATAAACACAAAAATATTGACAGAAATCATCTGTAACAGAAGGAACTTTTGAATTTTAAATTAACTAAGGATTCAGTGTTTTCCCAGAAAACATAGGCTTAGATAAAAACTGTAACAAAATGCTACCTCAGAAAGTCGGTGCTAGAATGACCTAAAACTGCAAGGTTTAACTAAAGAGTTACAAAGAGCCGGGTGCTGCTGTTCAAGTCCTGCTGGCCCAATGTCTCCCCTTTCTTGTAACCACTATCCTGTTTCGTTAAAAAAGAACTAAATAAAGGCACTTAGAGCCTAAAAATAATCTAAAGAAAGACTTAGGAAGAGCTATGAAATTAATCATGAATATGTTTAAAGGACAAGTGACAATATGTCACAGAGGCTGAGTGGAAACCTCATTTATCTCCAGTAGTTCTGATTTGCTGGAGTTCACCACAGTCAGACACGACTTCTTGTAACAAAAAAAAAGAAATATTTGGAGGAACTATAATACTGGCAGCATTCAGGAATTGTTAATGCGATGCACCAGAGCGTTTCTCCCACCGACTGTCACCAACCAATCTTTGATTCAAATTATAGAGCCATTCATCAGTTCTTTCTTGTTTTATAATAATCAATGTTTCTCCTATGAGTTTTTAACTGCAGATGTATTGATATAGCCAACAAAACTTTATTCTGAGCAGACTGTTGTTTTCTTTCTTTCATATTGGATGGAGAAGAAAAATAGTTCAATCCAGCTCCCACATGCTTCCACTATGGAGCATATTTTATGGAAGTCAAATTGCTCACTTTGTCCTTTTCATTTTTTGCCAGTGTGACAAAATGATCTATTCAGCACATTATTGTTAAAAATATATTTTAATCAGGAAAAGATAAAAAGATTTATGGCTCTATGATGTGGTTTTTACTTTTTAAAGCGGCCAGTTATCGCCTTTCTTTAACAGGGACTTTGGCAAATAGAGATAGTATCAGTGAAAATATGAAGGTAGCCAATCTTACAAATGGTAAAATGCTCTGCCTTTATGAGCAAAAACAATAGCATCCTCTGCCAGACGCCGATAGGCTCCCTATTGATCAGAAAAGTTTATTATATCCAGAGGAAGAAGCACTTGTTTTATTTTTTTGTCTCTGTGTGAATAACAACAATAAAGTGTGATTACCCGAAGTGTTAAAACGCTCTCAATAAACACAGGTCCGTTTCTGTTTTGTTTATTATTCTTCTCCTACAATTACCTTTCTAAAGGGGAATGTTTCTTGCCAGTCGCAATGGGAATAGAAGATTAAAAGGCAATGAGGGAACATCTGTGTCTCTGCTTTGCCACAAATCTGCATCTCATTCCTACAGCCAGCATTTAAATAGATAGCGCCTACAACGTAGGGGGGAAAAAGCAAAACGCCAATGTTCAGGGCTAGCAAATAGAGGGAAGGGTTACCATAGAAACTCATGCCTCACAAGGGTTTATGGGCAGCATCCTATCACATGCTATCAGGAATTACCATAAATCTTGTGGCTGCGAGGGTGGTGGTTAAGGTGCACCTCAGCGGTGAATGACAATGTGTTGATCCTCACATATCTGCTGAGGCTTATTCCAGCTCTCAGAACCCAAAGGAAAATAAAATCAGATTTATAAAAAGATGGTGAATGTGTCTAATGCCTTTCCTTTCATAAGCTTATGTGCCCACAGATACTTTATAATCCGAAAGAATGCAAGGCATTTTTCTTTCATATTCATGCCTTTGTGAAGATAAATGGCTGTAAAATCAAAAGACTTGCTGGAAAACATTTTGTCCTTTCGAGCCATATGTGTAATTCTGGATCTCATCATGCTTGTTGCACAGCTGTCTGCAGAAAGCCAAAGCTTGCAGTGAGAATAGTGTCAAAGCACAGCGGCGTATCAGTGCAATTTCCACAAATGGCATCTTTCCCCGAGCTCCCATCCTCTCGACCTCTGGCGCTGAGCGACGACGCTGAGAGCATTATCAGATGTGTTTGAGCAGCTCCCGTCAGCACGACCCTGGTGGGCGGTACAGATATCGAGTGACCTTTTCTGCATGGTTCTCTGATATTAATGCAATCTCCTGCCTTATTACCATGGGAACATTTCACAGAGTATTAGACTTAATAAATGACTTTTTCCTGGGCTTCCATCTCTCCTCTCCATTGGTCTTTTTTTTTTCCTTCCCTGATCGCTTGTGCTCTGTGCCCCTCGTTTTCATGCTCCTGAGCCGATAACCCGACCTCCCCAGGGGCCCAGCCTCTGAAATCACGTCAGTTCATGGCCCTCTTATTCCTGCAGAATTGGTTAATTGGTATGTGTTCTACATAACTGTTAGAGTATTAGACTCACAAATGAAGGTTAGAACCTTGGTGCTTGTAATCGACTGAAAGAAATTGATTTGTGCTTAGCTGCCCTTCTGGGACGAGACTTTATGGTTCTCAGAAAAAATGAAGCTATTATAATTGTGTGTTCTTTCCCCCGTCTTCTCACCTCTTCACTCTTTTGTTGCTCATTTCCTCCCAGAGCTCGCTGCCTTGTGGACGTTCTTCTCATCCTAAAGTTGTAGCGACCTTAACGAGATGTACTCATGTTACAGCATGGAAAACAATGAAATTCTGTAGGTTTTCTGTTCAGAGGTTCATTATAAATGGTGTAACGTTTGCTGATGCAAAAGGGATACGGTGGTCAGTTTAAACTAGCCATGTCCAGCGATGCATCAGCCATATTAGAAAAGCTGAGGAAGAGAAACTCTGTGGTTCAAGATGCCTTTTGTCTCATCAGCCTTTATTCTTTCACATTAGTGTGAGATTTACTTTATTGTTTTAGATTTAGTTCTGCTGCAGAGTTTTGACAGCCTTTTAAAGTGTCCCATGTTTTTCCATGGTTGAACACAAAAGCCCTATGCTATAGATCAACACACTCACGAAACATCAAAGGTTTTTTTAGCATTTTACATTTTGAAATGAGAAACTATAACCTCGGATTTTTTGTCATTTGTCTCAACCAGCTTTGCAGGTTTCAAAATGTACAGTTTCACTCGTTCCCTTTAGGCAGGTGGCTGGAAGTGATTCGCAGTAAACTGAGAGCTTCTGGGAACATCAGAGATAAATTAACAACTTGAATTAGAGCAAGACGTTGAATGGACAATGAATATCCTTTGATTTAAATCATGATATTGTAGCTCTTGTTGTCTTTCTTAAATGAGATCCTCTGCCTAGTCTTAAGTCTAATAGTGCCGTTACACCAAACACCTTTTGAACCTCAGGGTGGTGTCCAACGCCTTAACTTGAAATTTTCAGTTTTTTGGCTTTGGCTTGCCTTTATTTGTTTGGCGAGTAGAAAAACTTAAGCTTGAATGTACGCCTCAACACGTCATCAGTGCAGTTAGTAATATTCCTTTTGTAGGTTTATGGTTAAGACTGAAATTATCAGATTGTAACGTCTAATAGTTTTCGCTGGCAGGTTTTGCCTTTTTTTTTTTTGTCAGTAAAGGTATTTATTAACTCCAGTGGAGTTTAACCCCTTCATACATGTACAGAGGTAATCAGAAATCACAGCTTGCATGTAGTTTCTGCACTCTCAGACAGATCCTGGATCAGCTTCTCTGATTGGTCGATGCTCAGCGTCCAGCTGCAAAAATTCAGATTCCCAAAAGCAGGCGTTCACCACCTGAAAGTTGGACACTTGATCACTAAACACACGAAATGCTCATCGATGGCGTCTCCCAAAAGACTTTGCATATAAACCACACAGACCTGACACTTCAAACACATTTGTTGTGAGCTCAGTCAAGACTTTCACAAAAAGTTGGGTTTTTTCACTCATCAGACAGGAGCTTTTGACAAGCTCTAAACGTTTCTCCTTATTGCTTTCTATCAACAACAGCTCTTTTCTTGTCGCTCTTATGTTGAGTCTTTAACGCATCAGACTGCTGTACAGAGCAGTTGGATCTGTACTCGAATGAAGCCGCATACACACGTTATGTTTGTTTACTTGTTAAATGAGCTCTGAAGACAGCTGGACGAACTGGTTCTTATTTAGAAATATCAAAGTGGGTACTAAAGACATTTTTATTCAGACAAAATTAAATAGTTCCTCCTTTTGTTCAGTTCTGAATCATAACTCCCAAAACAATAAACTGAGGTCACAATTTTACAAAGTATGAAAAAAGGCATTTCAATGTTTTTGTAAGGCAGCACGAATAATTCAGAAGCTTAATCCACAGCAAGAAGGCTTTTAAGATACAGAATAAAAACATCATATGTTAGTCAGGAAGGATTTCAGGATCTGGCCTTCATGTGTTACAGCAGCTGCCTGGCAGCTGTCTTATGCATCACAAGCCCTGCTAACTTAGGTGACCACAGATTATTTACGGCTGCTTTCCAGGTGGGGAGACTCAGATGCACTCGGTGCCCAGGTTTGTTAAGCGCAAAACACATCTCATTTCACGCTTGCACTAATGTCACCCGGCAAGTGAAGAGGAGTGAGAACTGGCAGGTGGTGTTTACAAATGAGAGCCCCCCTGAACCACAAGCAACCCTGACACCAGATGCTGATTTGATTATGCGGTGGCATGTAAAGTTGTATGAATGTATGCAGCAGGCGAAGTGATGCATTCACAGTTGATTAAGTGAAACAGAAATGGCTGTCGGATTTATTAAGCCTATTTTGCCCAAACAGACGCAGCGTGTTTGGGATCGATGAAGACTTTTAATTCCATTTCAGTGCTTTCAGGGAAAGGTGCTTGTTTGTTTACTCCAATTTCTATTTCTTTGAACTTACCGCCGTTTTTTTCTAGGAGCACATTCCATGTTGTGAAAATGATCTGGATGTATGTGTGATCTCTGCTGTGCTGTAGGTGCTGTCTGCTGAGTTCAGATATGCACATACCTGTTCACAAAATATGGGTACATTTCATTAATTTGTTTAATCTCAAACTCAAATTAAGTCATGTTTTTTTTCTGAGATTAAAACATCTACAGAGACTTACTGAAGTATTCACACCTGCTGCACGAATTTCTTTTTACTTCACTTTATTTTCTTGAGATCCTGCTAAAAAATACACCGATTCTTAGTGTGACGCTCCAACCATCATTCCTGAAAAGAACATGAGGAAGCATAAGGCAACTTACGTATTCAAAAGTGGAAACAAATCAAAGCGAGTGACTTATTGTTTTCACACACATTTCTGTGGGTATAGTTTTCACCTTAAAGAATCTGGAGTTCTTAAAAACTCACAAAGATGTGAAATTCATATGGAAGTAGGTTTTTATCTGAATATAATTCCTATTTTTAAAAATTAGGATCTTCCTTATTTGCTTGACATTGACATTTGACCACACTGTTGATTTTTGGCACAAATTCTGCCCATCCTTAATTTAAGATCAACATCTCAGTTGAAGCTGTTTTTTTAACAGCTTTTAAAGTTTTGAAACTGAAAAGCACCACAAGGTCAAGTATTTTTCCTAATTATCTACATGGTAACACTTTGGGGCGGAGCTAAATTATTTGTCTAATGTTAAACCTAATTAACACATTTACAGGAGGAATGCTCCACCATGTTTTTAGGACGAATTATATTTCCAGTCCACGGAAAGTTATTGTTAAAAAAAATATTCAAAGGTAGAAGGAAGTGTTGGCAGACAAAGGGGCATCTCATACTCTCGGCTGTAATTAATAGCAGATGCAAATGAAGCTTAAACACCTCCCTCCAGTTATATGACTCAAATCTAAGCCCATAATCAACTTTGTGTGATTTCACAGAGCATCATGGGCATTAGTATTCCAGGGCAGCAGCCCCCCTTGGATCAAGGCTAGGATTATCCAAGCTCTTAACATCTTTGCTAAGCTGGTTAACACCTGTTTTTATTGACATCCCAACACCAACCCTGTTGCTCCATCTTTGCTTCCTGATGTACAAAGTTCTATGTAAGTAAATGTTACGTTCTCACCGACTTCATTTGAGAAACTCCGCTTGAGATAAGGACAAAAAAAGAAGAATGTTTCTTATTCTCCTCTGGGGCAAAAGTTTATCCCTGAGGCCATTTTTAGTAATAATTCAGCCTTGTTTACTTTTGCTCTGACCTATGTTTGCTATTTTAAAGTGTGTTGCCAAAGTTGTGAGGCAAGGTATTAAGATCGTCCTGGGATTATTCTAAATATGAAGAGTATGTATCCTCTTAAGCATGGCAGGCATTAAAGCTGAGCCCAAATAATGGCTCCATTAACCTAAATTCCCAACCGAGCTTCGCAACCTCCCAGATTTGACCCGGCTCTTGATCCCTTGCTTTAGCCAGACAGGAACGACTGATTGTCTACTTTTCTCTGTATTCTGGAGATTTTCTGTTCCTTTCGGGGATTTCTCTGCTATATGTCCTCATGTTTATCTTGGGTTCTTCTGCGTCTATATGATTTGGTTATTTTTTTACAATGAGGTGAATGAGGAATCACAATGGTTTTAGGAGACGGATAGAAAGGGTTTAAACTATATAACACTTTTACCTGTATTAAGAAAAAGCAATAAGTTTAAACTGAAGGTAGGGAAACGAGCAGAGGACAGAAAGAAAGAAGTGTGTGCCTTCATTAGGACAAGGGGAGGGTGAGCAGGAGAGTGTCTGACAAGCCAGTAACGCCTCATTGTCCCTGATCTCAAGTTTCATAAATTTCCACGGCTCTCGTTAAAGGACGTGTCGCTGCTGTCACCAGGCGCTAACTCGTTATCTCCTCGATGCCGTAAAACGCTGTAATTAACATTCAACAACTGTAACCGATCCAGCATTGCTCCTCTCTCCGATAATTGCCACACTGTTGTTCTTCCACATAAGTGGGCCTTTTGTGTCTGCTCGGGGGTACACATTTTTGTGGTTCATTTTGATTGTAAATAGAAGTGAGAAAAGCTACTCATCCGAGCTAAAAGGTGAATAGTTTCTCCAGGTTTTTCTTCTTTCTTTTTTTTTTCCAGTGCTTGTTGAGTTCATGCCTCAAAGATTCCTCTCAGCAGCTCCTTTCTGATTGTTTTTTTTTGTTGTTGTTTTTTCAGAATTGTAGAATGTCTTCTGTCCTGGAGCGTAATAGGCTTTCTCAGGAAAAGGTTTAATGATGTTACCTGTATTGGAACGCTAAAGGCCATGTTTAGCATACTGTGCTTTGAAAAACGATTCATATGGTTCAAACCTTTTCACATTCTCTCAGCTTTCAACCACAAACTTCAATGTATTTTATTGGGATTTCATCTGATAACCCAACACAAAGTAGTGCATAACGAAAGGAGGTTGTGCAGATCGAGAAAATGACATCTTTTCCCATATTCTTTGCAAAATAGCTTAGATTTTCTTAAGTGTTATAAGGTGTGAGGATCAATTTTTGAAAACTTTGGGCATACTGTCAACTGCACTTAGGTTAATTGTAACTAGTCGATTCTGAACAGGCTTTTGACTTAATATAAACAATTTCATTGTTGTTCAGGCTGTAATTTGAACTTACAAAGACAAGATACAATGAAATTCTTCTTTTTTTAATAAAGATACATCATTTGCCTGGAAACATAACAACCGACTTTTATTCTTGCCTTTCTCCATTTTTCATCTCTGAAAAACCATCAAATTGGGAACTTTTATCTTTTCAAACTCATATCCAGCAGCCATTCCATATGTTACATCATTTTTTTTTATGCCATGATGTTTTATGTCCTTGTATTTAAAACTATCAGTTCTTCTTCTTTCAACTTCTTTTGCCTGACTTGATCAGAATGCCATCAACCGCAATAAGGCCTAATGAATAATTGGTCCAGGTCAACTGATACCTTGTGGCTCCAAACACTGCTGTTATCTACAGTGCTCTGTCTGGACCAGCTAAAAGCCAATGAACCGTGTGGAGTTGTGCCCTGTTAAATGACTCTTGAAGTATAACCTGCTAGATGTAAGTTGATATCTTCCCCGTCAAGCCAAACACAGGACAGAAGAAGGGCCATGAAGTCAGAGAGGACACAGGCCATGTCTGATATCCGTGGCTACCATGGTGGTCTGCCACTGATATGCAGCCACCTGATTGGTTCAGTTTTCTTTTAATCCGCACGCTACCTTGCATTTCATTCACAGGGGATTAGAGTGAATAGCAGGTTAATGTTTCTGGAAGCCCAGACAGCCTCGGCAGGGCAAACAAAACTGAATGGTCGCCTGGTGTCTCTTGTCCTGGTGTCATGTTCAGGTCAGAGGAGATGTAGTGCAGGTATCTGGGGATTCAGTTGTATTGACGGGTTGGGCTGGGAGCTTTATTTTAAACACTTAATCTGCTCATGTTATCGTTTGCCTCTCAGACTGTTGCAGTTTTGGGTTGCCTAACAGGAAGTGTCACTTTAAGGTGTGATGCCACAAGCCTTCAGAGTATTAGTCACTCTGGTAGGCTATGAAACTAAATACATTCTTCTAAATTGTTTTTCTTTGTTGGAGCAGTTAAGGGGATG
This sequence comes from Jordanella pulchra, assembly GCA_034780135.1. Classification (NCBI taxonomy): domain Eukaryota; kingdom Metazoa; phylum Chordata; class Actinopteri; order Cyprinodontiformes; family Cyprinodontidae; genus Jordanella; species Jordanella pulchra. The sequence goes on from JAUZNJ010035004.1 coordinate 11,414, forward strand.
TTTTTTACAGCTTATTTTATACTTGTTTTGCTGTTTCTGGGGGCAGCTGAAGGAAAAATGTGTCACCTCAAAAAAGTAGAATAAGGTTTATTTCACAAGGCTAAAAGGCTGTTTTTGTAAGGCTGTGCCCCCCCTCCTCACATGCAGATAAGCGACTTCTAGCAGTCTGTGGTGTTTCATGTTTGCACAATAGGCACATAGGTTGTGGTTTTTCTCTCATTTTCTCAACGGATCACCAACGATGCTGCAAAGTGTGAATTCTCACTGCCTCCCCACCTTCTTCCTTTTAGATTTACATAGAGTTTGACACTGCTTCATGTTAAAGATCTGTTTCCCTCTCTGAGAGTTTACATCAAGCCAATGCTGTAAGGCCCCAGAAAGGGGCCTCTTGACCCTTTTAAACATTAGTGATGATCCAACTGCCAAAATAGGATGTAATTTATTGGAATAATATGGGTCAGACCAACACAACGTAGCAAATTAAACTCCCCTTTATTCTGAAAACAATAAATAAAATCCAGTGCAGCAAATTTTCTTGAACTGTAATTTATCAGCCTTTATTGAGCCGTTCTGTTGAGGCCTTCCAGGTTTGTTAGAAAATGTTAGTGAACAAGCTGCATCTAGAAGATGGCCGAACACAGCAGATGGGTCAGGGATATAGTTGTGGAGGAAAATTTAAAGGGGCTATGGCACATGTGACAATAGTACAAATTTCTACGTCTCGCTCTGACTGCATAAAAAGGCTTTCTGATTAAATTATGGTTCCTTGTTGGCTCATTATGTTTTATTTCTGTGTTTGGCACTTTGCTTTTGCTCCAATTTGTTTGTAAAAATTAAGGCTTTTTAGTAAAACTAACATATATTACCATGTAACCAGAGGTACAATATTGGATGTGTGAGCAATTCATGAAGTGGAAACTAATGGACCCCAGTGAGCCAGCATTTCGTCAGCAGGGGTGTGAAAAGAATGTGAAAAAGACCAAGATAGTGTATCTATCTATCTATCTATCTATCTATCTATCTATCTATCTATC
>JAUZNJ010035005.1:0-12447 GCA_034780135.1 Jordanella pulchra
CCCCACTATATATATATATATATATATATATATATATATATATATATATATATATATACATATACAAACTAAGAGACATGTTTAAACATTTTTAAAAATGGTGTAATTTCACTTCACTCCGATGAGTATCTGTGCAACACTCCCTACTCTAAAATTCATTTAAAAAAGTCATTTGGTACAGGTGCCAGGGTGTTTCCATATACATACACGGCAATCTCTTCTAATTTTTTCTGTGTACTTGACAATAGAGAATAATGTTATGTTCTGGAAATTATTTTCAAATCTGCTATCTTAAAAGAACAGGCATGTCTACATGGCGTACATGAATAGTGGAAATGTAACAAAACTTTACAGTTTGACCCAAACCAAAGCTTCCTTTTCACACTTTTCACATCATTTTCTTTTAATTAGTAGTAACAAATTTTCCTGGCAGCGGCAATATCAACTTTAGGATTAGCTATAAACCTCATCAGAGTATAAGGCCTCTCGTCTGGACAATGACATGTCAGCATTGAAAAAAATCCTTTGGACTGGCTGACGTCCAATTGGATATGAAAAAAAAAAAAAATCTGCCCAGGCGGATAATGAAAGCTGCTGCAATATAGGACACTGTGAGCCTTCTCACTTTATGATGGTGTGTGTTCATGTTTTTACCATTGTGTTGATGTTGACTCACCAGGGGTTACTTTCTTTCTCAGAAAAATAATCTGAGACTCCAAAACAGACAACTTACAACGTGGAATGTCTGTTGATATTCAATCCATGTTTTTCTTTTGTGTCTCCAGTTTATATTTTACAGCTGCTTCAGTCTTGCAGACACTATTTTTTTTAAATATTAAACACACCTTAACCATGAAAACTTCAACCGGGTTTTAATCATATAAAGACATACTAATACACCCAAAGAATCTCAGAAGTTATAGGCCAATAAGTACTTATTTTTGCATCTGGTCCTCAACCAACTTAACCCCCTGGTCATCTAATCTTATGCAGAGTTCTGTGGGTGGTTATCTCCAGCAGTCATTCAACATTAGGAGGGCCACACCTTGGACAGGGTGTAAGCCCATCCTAGGGCAAAACAGAGACACATGGGAAAAGCAACCATGAAGCACATAACCATAGCTTAGGGCAATTTAGAGAGACCAGTTAAAGTAAGATTAATGTTTTCAGATTGTGGCAAAAGAGCAGATCACCCAGGGAGAGCCCACACATGCACTAGAGAAAATGCAAACTGCAGAAAAATCATGATTTGAGCACCACGCTTCATGACTACGAAAGAATAAGGCTACCAGCGGCTCCACTAAGCCACGTGTGGCTGGGGCTTCATTGATCTCACAGGCAGGTTTTATTTGGAGCCATGGACTCAAGATGTAATAAAATCTACTATTAATAAAAAGGATATGTCGAATATGTTAGGATTAATTTAGTTTGTAATTTCCAAACAATCGCAAGCATTCCTACTCATACTCTCTAGAATATATAATAAAGTTGTATGCCTGCTTTGCAATATTAAATGCTATTATTTATTCCCATTATTCCCTTTTTCATTTCCTGTATAATCACTTTAAGGGTCATGGGTGGTGGAGTATGAGGCCTCATAGTGGATGGAGATACTGCTGCCATGGGAGAGATTAAAATAGCATTGGACTGGCTGCATTTCTGTCTCAGAGCCAAGACAGAGAGAGCCATGTACAAATGTTATGAAATTATAAACACCCCGGGTAGATTTAAATCAGAAATTACTTTCCTTTAACTAAAAGGTTTTTGTGTTAATTTATTAGTAAATGAGAATGGCATGCCTCAGTAGATAAAGAGCAGAAATCTGAAAAAAAAATCTCTTTCAATTCCACTAAGTGGTGATGTTGAGTACTTTCTGTAGACAAAAAAAAAAAAGATGTGTGACAGGCAAAACCATAGACGTTAATATGTAGACGCTCTATTTGCGTAGACGCATCATGGCCAACGTTCCTATAGGGAATATAGTTCAGACAGATGCTGTCAGAATGAATAGGAGGGACCTCAGATCTGATTTTAATCACATGTAAGAGGAGTCAAAGATAATATCACAATAAACTCTTACATGTCACAACTCCTTGAAAGACCAAAACAAATTTTATAATGACCTTTCAGCTATATTACAAATATTTATTCTTACTCAAAACCATTGAAACTGAAGTCAGACTGGATGAGAGGTACATGCAGTTATATATTTATAAATAAATGTTAATATGATAAACACATCAGATGTGCAGCTTGTTTAGCACCATTTTCTAATTTCTGTATGGAAACGTTCAAATCCTACATAAACCGTTATGAATGAGTGGCATGACCCTGACATCAAGATTTGATATTGATTATTCTTACTATCATATTATATATATAGCGGGTGAAATTTTTCTTTGTAAATATATTTCTAGAGGTGCTACTGACATGTCATTTTCACCAGATGTTGGTAGCAATCCATGCAATCCACACATACAAAGAAAACAAACCATACATGTCCAGAAATTAAGGTATGTGTAATAACGTAAAATGTCACAGGGAAAAAATACTGACCTAAGATTGCTGCCCTGTTTGCACGCCTCTCACTCTACGACGCAGGGTCTATCAATGTCTATGGATAAAATCCTTCTCGGGCGTGCAGGTGGAGCGTAGGTTAGTGTGCACGTCCCACATACGTATACGAAGGCCTTAGTCCTTGACGCGGGCGACCCGGGTTCGAATCTGGCTTTTGGTCCTTTCCCGCATGTCTCTCCCCCTCTCTCATACCCCGTTTCCTGTTAGCCTACTGTCAGAAAACGAGCCACTAATGCCGTAAAAAAAAAACTCCATCTATCTGTACCTCAGCTGTAACCCCAGCGACTCCCCTCTTCCCCAATAACATAGCCAGCCAGCTTGATAATGTGTAGCACTCAGGTTCAGATTTACACATTATTAATCTGGGATTGATCTTATTGAATCTGGTTGGAGAAAAGAGCGACATTCAGGAAAACATTTCAAGCTGACTGGACAAAGCAGCACCTAGTGCCCACTTTCCAAAGTTTGGTTTTAGCCAGCCATAGTAAAAACTTTAACGGCAGCAGACATCATGAAAAACCACAACAGTTTATATGTAACACTCTTATGTTTCCTCTTTCAAGGATGAAATGACGGAATTTGACAAAAAACAGATGTGATACCAGCAGCTATATGTACATCCTGCTGCATTGCCATGTTTATTTTGGTTTAGCTGTGAGTTCGGCAGTTCATGTTTTCTTTATAACTCTATGTCCCATCTTTAACCATAATATTGCAATTGACGAACTTGCTTTGGGTAGGATTCTAACAATTTAAGTTATAGAAGTACAAGATGGATTCTTGTGTGTTTGTGAACTTACAAATACTTCAAGAATTCAGCATGCACGCAAGGTTGCTTTTCATCCATTGGGTCACAGGATAAATATACAGCAACAAAGCATTATCTTTCTTAGGAACATGTCTAGTGAAGTGGTAGTTAACTAATAACTATGAAGCTATTAGCATTAGACCTTCTGATTTTTCTACAATTTTGCTCCTATACTACCCTGCTCTTGTTGTGCCGGGAGGGGCTAAACTATGAATGGCATCTAAACACATAGACATGCATGCACAGCTGGCCTGTCTTGTCAACCTGACTCTTGAGAACAATACGGAGAGTGATCGTCTATTTACCTGGCAAAGGCCAGATTGATACGATTTCGAATTTAAAGTGATTTATATGTATCAATCTGGGAAGGCTCCTGTAGAATGTGCTCACAAAAAGGAGGGGCATACAATGCAATTCTTCACGCTGATTGATTACCTGTTTCCCATTTTGAGTTTTTCGTCAATCAGAGCAGTATGTGGAGCTTCATTTGTTTCACAACTAGCAGAGTTAACTGATAAGTCCAACTTCTGGGGGGAACGCGCAACTATCTTCCCATCCGCAAACGCAAAACCTGTTGGCTTTTTTTAGTTTTTCAAAAAGAAATATATGGTATTCCAGCTAAAACCAGCCCAGCCATGTTTGTTTTGCATCAACCTTCAGCCTCTGGTCGACCTGTTGGTGTCATACACATCACTGCATTGCATTGCTCTGAAACATTTCTGTATCGAGACCACGCATATCTGCTGGGTCCTGGCAAGATTACTTTTCATGAGTTGGTTAATTCATGAATCTCCCAACAAATGATCTTGTTTGCAAGGTAAATAAAAGATACTTTTAGTTCTTCAAAATGTTTTAGTTCCTTCTATCTAATAATGTAATTTATTCCCTTCTGATCTTTTAACAACCAGTCTAGAGCTGTCTATTCCAACTAAAGGTTAGAAAAGAAGCCTAAATGGGCAGAAATCTTCACATTCTGCCCACACTGCCAATGACACTATTAACATTCTATTGATGGGGGGGGTCAATCTGCATGTAATTTTAGATCTTATAAATGGCACATCCCATACAACATTACAAGCTCAGAAACATCTGTTTGTTAGGGTTAAGTTGTGTTTGGTTTTAAAGGCTTTTTAGAAGATATAGAAAAACATTTTCTAGTCCAATGTTGGGCTAAGTGCAAAGATTGTTTGAACTTACAAGCTTCACAACACATTTTTTGAGCTTTGGCCAGGTTGAAAAGGCTTTTGACTTACCCTAATGACATTCCATGCAATTTTAATCAGAACTGTTTAAATTGGCCAGTTAACCTAATATTTTTGGATTGTAGGCGGTTGTCGGGAGTCTTATAAAAAATCTAAACACGCAGAAGAACTCTGGTGAACCTGGTGAAAGATTTAAACTTGTAACCCCAGTGTTGTGTTGCTAAGCACTTCTCTGCTGTCAAGTCTCATTGTTGTTCCTCTTTAAATGTATTTAATTATTGTTTACCGGTTAATGTAGGCTGATATACAAAAATAAAATCATGTTTATTTTAACTCTTGCAGATCTTTGAAATGAGATAAACAATGTTTTCATATGTGACTGTTGAAGATTAATGTTACAGACATTTGTTTGTAACACCTAGAATTTAGGGTTTCTGTGATAGAAGACATAAATATTTTTTTTAAGATCTTGCAAAGAAAAATTACTGTATGACAGAAAAAAATAATTGGTTTTCACAGATAGAATCTGTCTCCCTAGCAGAAGAATGATTCAACAGGACAAACAACATGCATGCTTGTATGTCTGTGTAATCAGACTTGCTGCTCTAAGCTTTGTTTGTGTGCTGAGTCTAAGCAATGGAATTTGTTGTAGTTATTGAGTTTTTCTCCCAATGCGGTGGTGTCTGAAAGTGAGATTTCTAACTCAGCAAAATCCTTCAGGGTTTCTGAAGAAATGATCTCTATAGCTGCTGCAGATGTAATGATAACAGTACATCACCAGACGCAAATTACCACGTTAGCACTGCTGCCAGCTTGTCCATTTATTTATTGCATTTGGCCAGATGGAGTGACAGTGAATAATTAGTTGACCTATTCCTCATTAGAGCTCTTCTTCACATCAATATGTTCTTTATTTACTGATTTGGGTTGTCTCATTTCTGCAGCATTACCCAAGGTTGTTTGAGAGTATGAGAAAACAATTAAAATCAAATCAAACTGAGAGCATTTGATTGTTGTTGTTTACATGAACATATCTGCGAGCTATGTAGGAGTTGAGTGTGAGGAGTGGTGCAGATTTAAAGTGTCTGTGTGCCCCAAGTGCCCTGCTTTTCACATTCAACATCCCTTAGTGAGAGAGCCTACATAGAAAACACTATGATAAAACATTTTTTTTTCTTTAATGAGAGTGTAAGAGAACTTTGACTTAGTAATTAAAGCTTGAGCAGAAAGCTGTGCTCTCTAAGCCCTCTGGGATCTACAGTTTTGTATGATGTCACATATTATGACCCAGAAACACCCTTCAGCTTGCATCATTTTATAAAAAAAATTGTTCTAAAGTTTTACTCATCGCTAGATTTGCTGGGTGCAAAAGTATTCCATGGGCTTGGCTGTTTAACCTTTCCAAATTAATTTAAGAGTATAAGTTAATCCATCGCATATTTTTTGGTAACTGTAAAGATTATAGTTTACCAAAGATCCATGAAAGCTTTGTTTGTGCGCTGAGTCTATATACAGACCAATTTTGCAATCTATCATTCTTAGGTATTGATTGACAACTTCATACCTATCTATTAGATGCTTTCTCATCTGGCTTTAGAAACAAAGCAAAAAAAATTATTTTAACATACATCAGTGCTTACTTTTAATTCTTTTTTGATCTTAGTGCAGTTTTTAGCATAGTTGACCGTGCAATGCTCCCCAAGCTTTTTGAACGTCGTATAGGTTTAAATGGTCATGTTTTAAAAATGATTGTCTTCCTACCTATAGGGAATATGTTCTGTGTTAGGGTAAATGTCAATAAGAACGTTCCAGAGAAATCTTTGGTCCCCTTATATGGACATTATACTCTAAGCAAAGCACTCTAACAATTATATACACTACAAAGAATAATCATCTAAACACCACATATTATCACTAAAAGTTGATCCATAAAAAAATCTCTGTATATGTATATTCTATCAATTTATAAATATATTTATAAATCCATCCATCCATCCATCTTCTCCTGCTTCATCCGTCAGGGTCGCGGTTGGGCCGGTGCCTATCTCCGGCAGACTATGGGCATAAGGTGGGGTACACCCAGGACAGGATGCCAGTCTGTCGCAGGGCAACACTTAGACACACAAGGACAAACAACCATGCACACATACACTCACAGCTAGGGACAATTGAGAGATGCCAATTAATCTAACAGTCATGTTTTTGGACTGTGGGAGGAAGCCGGAGTACCCGGAGAGAACCCTCGCATGCACGAGGAGAACATGCAAACTTCTTGCAGAAAGACCCCAGGCCGGGATTGAACCCATAACCTTCTTGCTGCAAGGCAACAGCACTAACCAGCACCCTTGAGGGGTACTGTTACAGTTGGACACAGAAATAGAGTCAAAGCTGGGGAATCAGATGTCCGAACAGAATCCAATTTGTGATCCAAAACCAGAGTCGGGGGCAGGGCAGGAGTCAGAACCAGGAGATCAGATGACAGAGAGAGACTCAGAACACAATCCAAAAACTCAGTTGACAAGGACAGAAACAGGTCAAGGCCAAAATCCAGCAGGTCCGACAGGGATTCAGGCAGAATCAGCATCTCAAAAGGCAAACAGGTCAAAACAGGCAGGCAGACCGAAGGTATGCTGGACTAGACTCAGTATAAGGCTCGAAATAATCTGCCACCAGCTACTGGTCTGAGGCAGGCTTATAAAGACAGGAGTGCAGGTGGAACTGATGATGACTGATGAGAGCAGAGTAGCAGAGCAGGTGGAGATAATGAGGTTAATTGACCAGAGCTGGTGCACAGAATCATGACACAAACACACAATACTTCTTGTTGGCCCAGACAAACTAAAAAACGTTTTACCTTTTTGAAGTCCTCAGTTAAAAGTAATAGCTTAACTTATTCATCAACACAGTGTATTTAAAGTAAAAATAATGTCCAGAGTTGAACGGAGTAAAAGTATTCATTTCAATTAAAAATACTATATGAATATTTTTTATAGATTTTTATCGTTCCTAAATATCTATTTCTCTATGCCGTGAAATTTGTGCCACCAGGTTGAGCGCGCAGAGATCTATTTTGTGCATATGAATCTCACATACGCTCGCTCAACACTGACATACTGCGCGCTCGGCTCCCTCTGCTCACCCTCGGCTCTATCCCTCTGCATGCTCTACTTGGAGCGCGAAGAAAGGAGTTAAACTTGGAAGTCTACATGATTTTTGCTATTTCCTCATAATATTTTTTCCTTATGATTCAATCCACTTTATGAAGTGCACCAGTCTCTTCTTCAGCAGAATGTCCCACAATATAATGCTTACAACCTCACACTCCGTAGTTAGAATAATGTTCTCAGTTTTTTCAAGTACTTTGTCAAGCTCAGCACTTTTATTCACTATAGCTTATGTCACACCTGCAAAAGAAAACGCATCAGCACCAGAATGGCAGGAAGGTGTTCATCGGACCATTGAAGGAGGAGGAGAACAAAATGCTTTATATTATTTAGAAGACATAGTGTAGAATTTTTATTTATTCATATATAATTGGCCAGCCTAACCCTAAAACTATGAATTATGTAACGATTTACCAGCCTGACCAGCCAGACTAAATGACACACAGCATATTAGCTTGGGAATAAGCGGCTAAAGTTCAATTTCTAAGGCAAGACTAACATTCAGTGGAAACAGTTTAGAACCAATCAGATAACGGATGGGATTTAAAATATATTTTAAAGTAGCTAGTTGAAATTCTAACAATACAAGCTGCTATTTTGGTACATAATAAACTAAGAGCTCTATTGCAGCTGCAATATTGACAGTTATGGTTACATGAAAGCACTGTAGCATTCTAGGACTATTTCCCGCACCGCGATTGGTCCAATCCGTTTTGGATTTGACCACAGAATAGTAAAAGAAGGTTGTGAGAAAGGTAGCTATTAACTTTGCAGACATAAAGAAATGTTTAATTTTGCAATAGACTGGGATTTATATGAAGTAGATAAAAAAAACAAAAGAGACCTTTCTGTGAACAAAACAGAACATTTTTAAGGTTTGAAGGTTACATCAAATATAGCATTAAATTTGAATTTTCACTGTAAGGATATTTTTCTGTCATCCTAAGGTAGAAAGTCAGTGTAAGATTAGATAATTTTGAACTGGCCTTGCTCAGGTTAAACACATTATATTCTGGCTGTGGTCATTTTGCTCTCTGTATGCCTCTCTGAGAATCACTTGGAAATGTCTGATTTATTTTGATGGAGGATTTCTTTCTCTTAGCAGCAAATAGCAAATAGCATTTGCTTTTCATAACAAAATAAAAATGAACTTATTGCTCCATCCAGCATCAGTGAACTTAGTGATTTTTTTTAGAACAACCCATCATGCAACTGCTTTTGTGGTGATTTTTTTGTGATTTCTTTTGTCCATCCTGAGAGGAAAATGCTTGTCTTTGTAGTAAACATTCATCTCTATCGTCTCCTCGTTTAGGGGCAGGCACCACTTCTATACTTTGGAATTTCAAGAAACAAATATCCTTGACAGCTCTCATTAAAAGTCTAGCACCTGGGACTCTCTAATCATTATTAAATGGGGGGGGGGGGGAGTTGGTGGACACCTTGATTAATACATACCTTCAATTGTCTGTGAAACCTACATCCCAACTTGGCCTCTTCTACCTCTCTACCTTCCCCTCCTCCATCTTCTTTTATTCTTTCTTTTATACACATTAATGAACCAAACACAAGGGCAGCTTTCTTCATTCTGCATCTTATTTTTTGTCTCTGTCTGCACACATGAGTTCACATCAGGATTTAGTCATTTAAAAAAGCTACAATGTTTTGACATTTCTGTGTTTTGATAAGACTCACTGATAACTAAGCAAACAAAACTGTGAGAATTATTTGTTGTTCTCCTGGTTCATGGTAACCGTCTGCCCATTTAGGGGTATGTTTTAAATGTTAGATTTAATAAGTAGTGCTTTAGTCTTTGGCTGCATGGTGCAGTATTTGGTAGCATCCTGCAGCAACAGGGTCCTGGGTTCAAATCCCAGCATGGAGCAATGGAGTTTGGGGTGTTCTCCCGGCATATGATGGTTCTGTGCAGGTAATCTGGCTTCCTTCCACAGCCAAAAAAGTAGAAATTAAGTTAATTTTGGAGGATTATAGAATACATTTGAAAAAAAAATGGAAGATCTAGGAATTCTGAACTAGTAGGTAATTACATTAGATATGTATGAAAAGACATTTTAAAACTGCAATAGTTTGTGACACACCAATCTATGGTTAACCTAATTGTGATTTTCTAAAGAATTAAAAGATAACTCTGAACTGGAAAGTCTAGTCTCTGATCAAAGATTTTTTTCTTAAGCACACAACGTCTCAGTGAGACTAATGCTGAATTAGTACAGCAAGGCTGAGTCACTTTAGTACAAGAGCCTATAGACAAGCTTAGTGTCAGATATCATTTTGCAAAGAAACACATATGAGATAATTTTGTCAAAATCTTGGGACAATAGAGAACAGAATGTATCCCACATTTCACACCAAGCTCCCCTCCAAGCTTCACACACAATACTCCAAAAGCTCTAAGACCATAACCATCTTGCTCTACAAAACTCATGTTCTGCTGTAATGAAGGAACAGTGTAATCCAAGGCGAGCAGATGTAAGGTAGAAGTCATATTTTTTTTTTTTAAAGAATAGGAAACCAATTATCAATTTCTCGACTAGATATTTAATACACTTTGTATTTAGTGACGTTCATTCATAAGATAAATTCCCACAGTCGCCTAGTAATAAACTAGACATGTGACTCTATGATCCTTTTATCTTTGTAGAATCTAATCTCATGTTGGTGGCTTGCCTTCCCCCAGGAGAGCTGAGGATAAGTGCATTATCTAGATCATTCCACTGCTGCTAACGAAATCACCAGCAGCCAACGTTTCCTTACCCAAGAGATAAACCCATCCTGACCGCAACTAGATGACAAAGTGTGTGTGCGCATGCGTGCAGTCTCTCTGGTGAGATTAAAGCCTGCTCTCCTCTGACATTAGCAGATCATGTGGTTTTCATCAGGAAAAGGATTTTAGAAAAAAAAAACTTAAACCTTTTTCCTTCATGAGCATAAATCCGACAAGGTTCTAAAAATAGAGCCTGGTTGTTTGCTTACTATTTTTGAATGCGATCTTTCTGACCCTGCCGGCTAAACCTAAGCCCCTTCTGATTCTACACCAAACTCAAACTTTATTGCTTTACTTGGAGCAAAATAAAGAATAGAGACTGCAGGTTGGTAAGACAGATGGTAAACACGGCTGAGCATGATTCAGGGAATAGTCAGAGGGGGAAAAAAACAATAGCTTGAGTTAGATCTATGAGCTTCTGGCAACTGAGGGAACCAGTGGGATCAGCAGATTCACCGTTAGCATGAAAAATACACCAGTTTCAGAGAATTTTGTGAGGAAAATAGATATGTTTTAATATATGTGAGTCAGGCTTGCTGTCTGGATACATCACTTTGTGTTTCATGTGAACGCTATGTGTTTTCAATGAGTAGATGAGAAATTGGTTAAGGCATGAGTGAATAGTAAACTGACAAAAATCCTTAATGTTTAAAAAATATAATTTTGTGACGATTAGTAAGGTTAATGTAAAATCCATAAAGCTACACTGCGGTTACACTATACCTCACATTACACAACCAACACTAGCGTGCGATATTATCAGAATTTGTCATGTAAGAACATTAAACGTCAATACTTGGATCATAACAAAAAAGCCTAATAAACAGAGAAATGTTATGGTTGTTATTAGACTAAACATGATCATTTTCATAGAGCATCAGTGTGTAAGCAAATTGGATTTTTCCTCCTGAATGATAAAGATCAAAAAATAAAATCAGTAACTTAATAAATACTCAGCCTCTTTATATTCAGCGAGCAGAACAATGAAATGCCATTGATATGCACAACAGGGGGATGCTTTGAGTTTGGCAGACACTTGGTGAATGGTTGGTCTGCACCAAAGAATCCATCCTTCACCTTAGTTACAGCAGCCATGACTGAATGCAGAAAAAACCTTTGTGGGTGATTATGCTGATGTCCCTCAAGAGTTTCAAGGTTGCTTACATCTGGAGCACTACATTTTGCATAACTGAGAACATTAAGTATAAACAAGCAGTTTCTTCCAAGGTTTGTTATCAACAACAATCTTCCTTATTATTGCACTTTTCCTCAGTAGGTGTATTTCACAAAGATACTGATATCGATATACTTAATAACAACATGTTTAACCAATAAAAAAATATGAAAAAAGGATTTTATGAGCAGTCCTGTTTTTATAAAATGAGGGGAAGTTAGGGTGAAGAATTTTATTTATTTATTTTTTTAATTAATCTAACTTGGACACTAATGACATCTGTAAATAATTTTCAGGTAAAAAATCTTTACTTTTATCTAACATTTGGTAAAATCAGTTTATTAGCATGCTGTTGAGTAGAAGGAAGATTTCAAAATAATAAAAACGGATAGGAGTTAAAGCAGGAGTTACAATAATTTAAAAATAATCAGTTTTGACTTAATGACATTGAATCCAACATTATAAGTTCTTGTTACGCATTCCTAAACAATGGCCTTAATGAGAGCAGTTTATTTTACCACTAAATTAAACTCATCTTATTCATTAAATTAGAATATTACTGAAAAGTTAATTAATTCCATAAATTGACTTCACTGACTGAAACACGTTATTCATACTGTTTACTCACAAACTGACTCTTTCAAGACCTTTCTTTCTAATTACTTTTATAGATAGATAGATAGATAGATAGATAGATAGATAGATAGATAGATAGATAGATAGATAGATAGATAGATAGA